>JAHHUM010000398.1:0-289412 GCA_036173005.1 Crenichthys baileyi | reverse complement strand
CCGCAGTCTTGCTCCGGTTCAGTCTCTCCAGTCGCCTCTTCACCTGACTTCTAGAGATTGACAGGAGAGAAGGGACGACATTGGGAGCCTCAGAATCTGTTGATGTGGTTAAAGACAACAATGGAGCAGCAGCAGGATCCATGACCAAGGTGGAAGATGAAACATCTGAGGTTTTACAGGAAACCTGAGGGTCAATGGGTAATGTGAGGTTTTTTTAGCTGGAGGCAGGGGAGAAAGATGCTGAACTTGATCCTGAACTAAATTTATTTTAGCAAGTGTTCACTTCATTTGCTTTTAGCCCATGAACCTCTTGATCCACAGTCTGTGGCACACAAATGGGTCTATGTCACATCTGGCCCTTCATGTTTCTGCCCTAGCTCATATTTTCTAACCATTATGATCCCTGTCTCCCCTTTACTGGTTCAGCTGGATTTAGATCATGTAGGCAGATCTTCTGCTGCACTCATCATTTCTTCCTCAACTTCAGCTCTTGGTAACTTCATGTTAATCACTAGTGCAGTCTGCCAGAGTCTAACCAACACATCCTAAGTATTTGAAAATGAACCCATCCTTTAAACTTGAATGTTTTGTCTCCCCCTCCTGTTTGAATTAACTACATTTCCCACATTAGATCGTTGCTCTCTGCTCCAGTGGTCTGATTAGCTCACCATTAAAAAGCCAACTTACTCATTAAATCATCACTGTCGCCTTAAGTAGGTACTTTAACTGGGTAACATTTCCTTAATCGGACTTGGATTCTTGCAGACAGGACACTAAATTATACAATCTGTCAAAAATCATGTTTAAAAACTGAGATTTCTGCTTTCAGTCAACAACAGAACGATATTTCTTAATCACACTGACACAAAAATCCTTCAAGTATCACAATAACACTTGATTCTGAAATAAATGGTCATTCTTTAAATATGTCATTGTAAAAAAGTTGAGATCTTTTTCTTTAAACTGCTTTTAACATTGAATGTGTCTTCACTCCTTGTTTGATAAAACCATTAGGCTGAAATTTTTGGTTTACCTTTTTAAGTAAAATTTGTGATAAAAATTATACCTTGGAAGAACCACATTTTGTTGTATTTTAAACATATTTCTATCATTTTTGTGTTTAGTACAGGTCACAGCCATATTATCTATCATGTTTGTCTCCTATATAATAAAATGAATAAGCTCTGCTTTCTGCGTTTATGTGATAACAGCACACAGAAATCAGTGAATGTACCTGGTTCTTTGTTCTTGCTTTGAATGGAGTTTCATCACTTCCAGGAGAATGAAAGACTTTCTCTGTGAAGACGGCAGGACACTTAAGCCAGCTTTAGTCTCGTACGAGTAAATGTCCAGCAGGAACTCACACCACTTCAGTTTAAGAGGAGATGCTTTAAAAATGTACACTGATGATAGCAGCTCCAGCATCTGCTGGTGTCTCTCTGCTGCTGCACAGAACAGATTCACCAAGAACCTGGTTTCCTTGGAATTGTCTGATGTCTCAAACACAGACCTGCAAATATAATAATGAAAACTGTGTTTTCTATGATTTTATGTTCATGAATGTGACAATAACAGTGGTTACAAAGATAAATCATGTACCTGAGCTGTGAGATATAAGGCAGACACTGTAGGAAACTCCTCACTTCACTCTCTTCATGTGAGCAGTCCATCAGCTTCACTGGTTTCTTCTCTGATTGGAGTTTCAGCACTTCCAGGAGGATAGAGGTCTTTCTCTCTGAGAGCTTTATGGTCCAGACTGCAGGAGCTGACTGGAAAACTGACTGTAATGATGGAAGGAGACTCAGACTTGTTTTAGTCTCACAGTCCTTCATCTGGGAGTACAGATCCAGCAGGAAGTCACTCTGATATTTAACATCCATATAACGTTCCTCTAAAGGGAATGTTTCATATCTACAGACTGGTGCTAACATCTTCAGCATCTTCTCTCCTGTCCGCTGGTCTTTCTCTGCTGCTGCACAGAACAAATTCACTAAGAACCTGGTTTGTTCATTAAGATCTGACTTCTGAGGAGGAAATCTGGAACAAAAAAAAGGCAACACGAATTCAGGACACCATACTAATAAACCTCATCAACCTACAGACGAGTCACATTAACAGCAATTTGAATATTACTCATGAGTTCCGGAAAAAAACAAAAAAAGTTTGTTCAGTGGAGGTGAGAGAAGCAAGAGTTGCAGCAACTAAACTGAAGTCTCATGTGAAGTATTTATAGAAATTGTGAAACCCTAAAAACAGCTGGAGTTGTTTTCTGGTGCTTGGATCGGAACTTTCCTTTACTGCTTTTATTTTTTCTGGGTCAGTCTTCACCTGCCTACCCTCGAAAATGTAACCTAGGAATGTTATGAATTTGCACATTTCGGCCTAGACAAAGAAGCTGTTTTCAGGAGTCTTTGGAGAACTTGTCTCACGTGGGATAGGTGTTCTTCCATGTTTCTGGAAAAGATCAAAATATCATGTAGATAGACAAAGAGGTTGAGAAAGTCCCTTAGGACATCATTAATCAAAGCCTGGAAGACTGTGGGAGTGTTGGTTAAGTCAAAAGGCATGACTAGATATTCAAAGTGACTGAGCGCTGGCGGTGGAGCAGAACTGGTTGGTGTTTCTCCCTGGGCCGTCGTTACAGTGGCGGCGCATACAGCTGCACCTCCAGTCACCAGTCCGTCAAGCTCCTGACGTTTGAGGACGACACTGTTTCAGACTCTCCCCTCTGGCAGGAGGCTGCGGTCCATCAGGACCAAAACCTCTCGCCACAGAAACAGCTTCTTCCCGCTTGTAGCTAGGCTCATCAACAAGGCCTTGGTCCCCTCTAACACTTTCCCCTTGCAAATAGTACGAACATCTTGGCACATGTAAATACTATTTCATTTAATTGAATATTATTGTTATTGTATATTTTTATATTTGTCACGGTGCTCCATTTTTCTCATAACATTCCTACACAACTTGTTTTTGCTTTAACTACACATTTCCAAATTTCATTTATAACAGCTGTATTTTTGTCTATGTGTAGCACCTTACCACCAAAGCAAAGTCCTCGTACATGTGAAACAAAACTTGACAAAGTTTTTTTTTATTCTGTTTGAGTGGTTGGGGATCGTTGACCCTGGGTGCCTGCCGCTGGCCTGGGACTGCTTGCCGGGTGAGTTTGTCCAGTTTTGTTTTACAGTACTTTATTGTCCCCAAGGGGAAATTCATTTACAGCAGAGTCCACAAGTCAACACACACACACAAGAAAAAATGACATTAAAACAAATTTACAGGATAAAATCAGAACTCCCAGCAGCCCAACGATCTGAAATTATTTAAAAACCTAACAGCTGAGGGAATAAAAGACCTCAGGTATCGGTTAGATCTTGCCTTATGGGCATATGTAAACCTCCTTGTTGATGGTAAGAGCCTGATCTCAGTGTGCAAAGGATGCTGAGGATCACTGAGAATTGATCTTGACCTCTTAGTCACCCTTGTTCTGAAGACCAGATTAAGGTCTCTCAAATCAGCACTAACAATCTTAGTACAGACCCTAACTACACCTTACATGTTAGGACTTGTGTAACGAAGGACCCTAGAATGCAGACGAGCAGGCAGCATGATGGTAAGTGCAAAAGGTTTTACTAACAAAAAACTCACTCATAGAAGAGGCAGGAACAAAACAATAAACGGGCAGGCAAGACAGACTTGGCATGATCCATAAAACAAGACATGAGCATGATTTGAAAAATTATTCCACAATGAATAACTGAACAGGTGTGTATATATGGAGTGTGAACCAGGTGGAGCAAGGAGACAGATTAGCTTGGAGCAGGAGAACCGATTAAAGATAACTGACAGACAGAACAAAACTGTTAGGACTTGCGAGATGGAACCCCAGAATGCAGACGAGCAGGCAGCGTGAAGGTAAGTAAAAAAAAGATTTAATCAACAAAAATTCACTCACAGATGAGGCAGGAACAAAACAAAAGCAGGGTGGCTAGACAGGCATGGTCCAAAAAACAAGACATGAGCATGATCCGTACACAAGATATGATTTGAGAACAGGTGTGTATTTATGGAGGGTGAACCAGGTGAAGCAAGACAGATTAACTAGGTGCAGGTGAACCGAATAAACTTAATTGACAGGAGAGAACAAACGTGACTGGAGCAAAACAGGAATTGAAGAATACAAACTAATAGAAACAGAACTAGAAAAACATAAAACGAAAGCATAACCAGATCCAAAAACCAAACTTGACAAAACATGACCAGAAAAAATAAACAGAAACATGATTCAAAACCTTAACTGTGAAACACACCAAAAAAAAAAAAAACACCCACAAATCATAACAAAAACGTGGCTGTAACAAAACAGAGACTCTTGAATACAAACTAACAGAAACTAGAAAAACATGGAACTAAAGCATGACCAGGAAAATAATAAACAGAGGCATGATTCAAAACCTTAACTGTGAAACAGACCAACAAAACCCAAAAACTTCAAATCATAACATTATATCCTCTTTTTGTTTGCTAAGCTGAGGTTGCCAAAGCAGCACACCATTCCAAAATTTAAAATAGATTATATAGATGCATATCTTCCTGTTTAAAAGCTAACTTTTTCTCATTCAAGGCAATTTTCAAAGATTTACTGAGCAAGAGCTTGTTATTAGGGTATAATGTAATCATTTTCCGGGGGAAGATGCTGTTTTCACAGGAACCAATATAACTAGACACAGTTGAAGTCAGTTCATCCAAATCCTACAAGAGTCTTTAAATCTCTCCCAGCTCTTTGATAGCTTCGTCTGACCGTACTGCAACCTTTTTATGAACAATCTTTCCTCTGTTAAGAACCGATTGATAGACCAGGGTGACCATAACATTAATCCAATACCCAATTATGCCTTGTTGGGCATTTAACATAATGGAAAATATGAGGCAAAGATTCTTGAGGCAAAAATTGAAATCTCCCATTAAAAAATGTGGAGCATCAGGAGAGATACTTTGCAAATTATGAAAATTATCTGCAATAGTAGATGTAGCATTTACCATGTTTGCCTTCAGATGAATATACACCACAGTTATAAATATCTGGGGAATTTCTCTTGGGAGATAAAAAGGGCGATGAGAAACACAAAGACGTTCAACATCAGGAGAGCAGAAGGACTTTCTTATTCTGACATTGGTGCAGTAGCGTGAATTAACAGACAGGCCCATGGCCCCTCCATGTGATTTGCCGGTAAGTTGTTCATCACGATCAAGGCGAACTGGTTGGCCGAATCCATTAAGCTCATAGTCCTGACTCTGAACTTTAACTGTCAACCAAGTGTCTGTAAGGCCAATAATACAAATATTTCTAAATTCTGATGAAAACTTTTATCACGCTTGGAGTTAATTTTATTCCTCAGGGATTGTGAGTTTACAAGAATGACAGATGGAAGCGGTAGACAACGAAGGCCAAGCTTGGGACATACTCCTCCTCTCCGACCCCGCTTCATCGTTTGTCTCTGCGCCACTCTGCTACTACCAGGTCTGAGCCGAACCCCTCCACCGCCTCCACTCCTCTGAATGCTATCCAGGCAGGTCCGACACTCTGCACATCCCTGATGAATTCTAGGGGAAATACTGACTGGTAGATCTACAGCAGCAGAGTTCCTGCATTTAATAAGTAAATCATAGCTATACTGGAGTTGCTCAGGTTGGTTAAAATAAGAGTTCAAAAGAGCTCCTAGAAAAACGATATTCATTAAAGAAAAAGACACTATGAAACACTAGCAAATCCATGATGGATCAGTCGCCACAGCAAGGCAGCACCATTGGTGTGGGGTCGGGGGGTCTGTTGTGAGTACAGTGCTTGGTGTAGTCTGCTCTGTTGGGATATATGTGTGTATATATACATCAATTCTGAGTGCTACTCTGCCAGACAGGACACGTTAAAAAAAGGTTCCTCCATCTTCTGAAAGTACTTGTTGATCACAGCATTTCCATCCTCTTCGACAGATCCACAACCATCTGCCCTTTTGTAAACCAATCTTTTACATACCCACCCAGCACCTCCTGGTTACCATTTCCATCAACATATCCATTGAAATCTCCTCCAATCACAACTTTTTCCACCTTCTACCACCTCATCAAGTTTACTCTAGAAATCCTCTCTCTTCCAAATGACATCCACCTTGTGGTGTAGAAACAATGACGACTTTCAACAACATACCCTCAACTTCTAGCTTCAAGATAATGATTCAGTTTGAAACTCTAGTCCCGTCTAAAACCCTCCTGACAAACCGTTCTTTCAAGACTATCCCTACTCCATTCTTGCTGCTATCTGTACCATCATAGAACTGTTTGAAACCAACCCTGAGGCTGCAGGCCTTCCTTCTCTTCCATCTTGTGTCCTGTACCCGTAGTATATCTACCATCCTTCTCTCCATCATCTCTGCCTCTATCTTATCATTATCTTATCATTAACCCTACATTCAAAGTCTCAACTCTACTCTTTTTACAGAGAGGAAAATAAGTATTTGAACACCTTGCGACTTTGCAAGTTCTCCCACTTAGAAATCATAGATGGGTCTGAAATTTTCATCTTAGGTGCACGTCCACTGTGAGAAACATAATCTAAAAAAAACAATCCGGAAATCACAATGTATGATTTTTAAAATAATTTATCTGTGTGTTACTGCTGCTAATAAGTATTTAAACACCTGTGAAAATCAATGTTAATATTTGGTACAGTAGTCTTTGTTTGCAATTACAGAGGTCAAATGTTTCCTGTAGTTTTTCACCAGGTTTGCACAAACTGCAGCAGGGATTTTGGCACATTCCTCCACACAGATCTGGCTGTGTGCTTCGGGTCATTGTCATGTTGGAAGACTCAGCCAAGACCCATCTTCAATGCTCTAACTGAGGGAAGGAGGTTGTTCCCCCATATCTTGCAATACATGGCCCCGGTCATCCTCTCCTTAATACAATGCAGTCGTCCTGTCCAATGTGCAGAAAAACACTCCCAAAGCATTACGCTTCCACCCCCATGCTTCACAGTAGGGATGGTGTTTTTGGGATAGTACTCATCATTCTTTGTCCTCCAAACACGGCCAGTGGAATTAAGACCAAAAAGTTCTATTTTGGTCTCATCTGACCACAGAACTTTCTCCCATGACTCCTCTGGATCATCCAAATGGTCAAGGGCAAACTTAAGAGGGGCCTGGACGTGAGCTGATTTAAGCAGAGGAACCTTTCTTGCCATGCATGACTTTAACCTATGACGTCTTAGAATATTACCCAAAATAACCTTGGAAACAGTGGCACCAGCTCTCTTCAGGTCATTGACTAGCTCCTACCGTGTAGTTCTGGGCTGATTCCTCACCTTTCTTAGGATCACTGATATGCCACGAGGTGAGATCTTGAATGGAGCCCCAGTCCGAGGGAGATTGACAGTCATTGTTTAGCGTCTTCCAACAGTTAATCTTTTTTCACCAAGCTGCTTGGCAATTGCTCCGTAGCCCTTTCCAGCCTTGCGAAGGTCTACAATTTGGTGTCTGGTGTCTTTGGACAGCTCTTTGGTCTTAGCCATGTTAGTACATAGAGTCTTATTGATTGTGTGGGGTGGACAGGTATCTTTATGCAGCTAACGACCTCAAACAGGTGCTTTTAATTTAGAATAATAAGTGGAGTGGAGGTGGACTTTTTAGAGGCGGAGTAACAGGTCTTTGAGGGCCAGAATTTTTGATGACTGGCAGGTGTTCAAATACTTATTTTCAGCAGTAACACACAAATAAATTATTTAAAAAATCATACATTGTGATTTCTGGATTTTATTTTTTTTTTAGATTATGTCTCTCACAGTGGACGTGCACCTAAGATGAAAATTTCAGACCCCTCCAGGATTTCTATGTGGGCGTACTTGCAAATTCGTAGGGTGTTCAAATACTTATTTTCCTCACTGTATGTCTTTAATGTCTGTATTTTACTTTTAAGCTTTTAAGCTTTATTTTCTTTTCTCTCTTTTGTTTGATGTCCTTTAAAGCACATTTGATTGCCTTTTGTGAAAATGCTGTTATAGAAATAAACTTCCCTTACTGTAATTTCTTATAAAATTATTATGAAGTGTGTTAAGGTGAAAAAAATTTATTTACAGGCACACAAAAATACATTTGAAAATTATTTCATTACCCTTTTTTCTATGCTAAAATGACACACGTCCATGTTTTTCTTTAAATAGGTCCTTAATTCATCAATTTACAGTTTGTATTCCTCAGGATACACTGCCATTTTACGGTTAAAAAATAGCAATTTAATATGTTTGTAAAAAGGCATGTAACACATTTTAGAACATTCTAAACAATTGTGGAAATATAAATGCCTTATTATTAGTAGCTAAGACTAAGATATATTTGGGACTCTGCTGCTTATAGATTGATTTTAATTAGGGGTTTTAGTTCAATTCAATTCAGTTTATTTATATAGCGCCAATTCACAACACATGTTGTCTCAAGGCACTTCACAAAAGTCAGGGTTCCAATCAATTAAATCTTAATCATTGAACAGTGCAGTTTTAAATTCAGTTATTTTTTCAAATTAGTAAAAAGTTTTTTCTGTCTAAAGAAACCCAGCAGATTGCATCCGTCAGTGACTTGCAGCATTCACTCCTCCTGGATGAGCATGTAGAGACAGTGGACAGTCACTGTGTTGACTTTGCAGCAATCCTCATACTGAGCATGCATGTAGCGTTAGTGGAGAGGAAAAAATCCTTTTAACAGGAAAAACCTCCAGCAGAACCCCGCCTCAGTGTGAGCGGCCATCTGCCACAACCGACTGGGGGTTTGAGAGAAGAGCAGAGACAAAAAGAACAAAGAAGCACTGATCCAGGAGTATTTTCTATGGGAAGGAAAATAAATGTTAATGGATGTAGCTCCTTTAGTCGTTTCATCTAGAAAGAAAGAACAGACAAACTTTGAGCCAGTTTTCAAGGTTAGAGTCTGAAAGAGAGCACATATAATTAGTTACAGTAAAACCTCAGTCAATTGCCATGTCTAGGAGAGAGAAAGGGTGGATCATCGGTAGAGGGTGAGCATTAAGTTGTTGCCAGCAGAAGCTCGGACGATGCCCCTCTCCAGAAAGGTGTCACAGGTAGACACAGAGTCAGGCCAGGTGTAGCTTCTAGGAAGAGAAAAGAGAGAGAGCAAAGTTAAAAGCTGAAATAACAGCAAATAATGCAAAATTGGAGAGTAGTATGAGAATGTAGCGAAAAGAGTGAAAGTGGTCATTATGTCCTCCAGCAGCCTAAGCCTATAGCAGCATAACTATAGATAGCTCAGGATAACCTAAGCCACTCTAACTATAAGCTTTATCAAAAAGGAAAGTTTTAAACCTAGCCTTAAAAGTAGACAGTTTTTCCATCTAGAGCCCACTGATGGCCATTGTTATACTAAAAACCACAACGATTGGGATACCTCTCTCTGTCAGATTGACCATAACCATTGGAAAAGAGAGGGGGTCATACAGGTAGCAGAAATGGAGGGTGTGTTTGCACCTCAACCATAACTGAGCCGATTTAGGCTAATCCTGACTCCCCCTTACTCCATCCAACAGGTAGGGAAGAAGACGGAGATAAAAATAAGGAAGATAGCTCAGGATAACCTAAGCCACTCTAACTATAAGCTTTATCAAAAAGGAAAGTTTTAAGCCTAGCCTTAAAAGTAGACAGGGTGTTTGCCTCACGGACTAAAACTGGGAGCTGGTTCCACAGGAGAGGAGCCAGATAACTAAAGGATCTGCCTCCCATTCTACTTCTAGAGACTCTAGGAACCACCAGTAAACCTGCAGTCTAAGAACGAAGTGCTCTGTTAGGAACGCATGGAACAATCAGATCTCTGATGTATGATGGAGCTAAATCATTAAGGGCTTTGTATGTGAGGAGGAGAATTTTAAATTCTATTCTGGATTTAACAGGGAGCCAATAAAGGGAAGCTAAAATAGGAGAAATATGATCTCTCTTTTTAATTTTCATCAGAACTCTTGCTGCAGCATTTTGAATCAGCTGAAGGCTTTTGACTGTATTTTGTGAACATCCTGATAATAAAGAATTACAATAGTCCAGCCTTGAAGTAACAAATGCATGGACTAGTTTTCCAGCGTCACTCCTGGACAGGATATTTCTCATTTTGGCAATGTTCCGGAGGTGAAAGAAGGAAATCCTAGAAACCTGTTTAATATGGGATTTAAATGACATGTCCTGGTCAAAAATAACACCAAGGTTTTTTACTTCATTATCGGAGGTCAATTTAATGCCATCCAGGTTGAGTGATTGACTAAACAGTTTCTTTTTTAAAGACTCCGGTCCAAAGACGACAACTTCTGTCTTGTCTGAATTTAGAAGCAGAAAATTTAAAGTCATCCAAGTTTTTATGTCTTCAAGACATACTTGTAGTCTATCTAACTGGTTGGGCTCATCAGGATTCATGGATAAGTAAAGCTGAGTATCATCAGCGTAACAGTGAAAATGTATTCTATGCTGCCTGATAATTTGACCTATTGGAAGCATATATATAGTAAAGAGTACTGAACCCTGTGGTACTCCACAATTAACCCTGGAGTTTAAAGATGATTTATCATTTACATGAACAAACTGGAATCTGTCAGACAAATAAGATTTAAACCAGCCTAGCGCTGTTCCCCTGATCCCTACAGCATATTCCAGCCTATCTAAGAGAATTTTATGATAGACGGTATCAAATGCAGCACTGAGATCTAACAGGACCAGTACAGACATTATCTGAGGCCATAAGAATATCATTAGTGACTTTCAGCAGAGCTGTTTCAGTGCTATGATGAGCTCTGAAGCCTGACTGAAACTCTTCAGACAGTTCATTGCAGTGTACATGATCACACACTTGATTAGCAACCATTTTAGAATAGTTCAAGAATTTTAGATAAGAATGGAAGATTGGATATCGGTCTGTAATTTATTAAGTCATCTTGATCAAGCGAAGGTTTCTTAAGTAAAGGTTTAATTACAGCTACGTTAAAAGCTTGTGGTACATATCCATTTACTAAGGATAAATTAATCATATCTAAAATGGGGCTGGTAATAAGAGGGAACACTTCCTTAAATAATTTGGTTGGGATTGGGTCTAACATACAAGTTGAAGGTTTAGATGAAGCTAATATTTCTGATACTCAGGAAGCTCCACAGGATCAAAGCAGTCCAAACACAGATCAGGTTCTACAATTACTTCCAATGTTGTCTCACTTGCTGAGGATGAAGTAATCATCTTCGGGAGTATGTCAAAGATTTTCTTTTTAATAGAATCAATTTTATTTAGGAAGAATCCCATAAAGTCATGACTGCTGAGAGCTAAGGAATGGATGGCTCAACAGAGCTATGACTGTGTAAGTTTAGCAACTGTACTAAAGAGAAACCTAGGATTATTCTTGTTCTCTTCTATTAAGCATGAGAAATAAGCTGTTCTGGCTTGGTGAAGTGTCTTTTTATACAACAGTAGGCTAGTTTTCCAGATTAAGTAGGAATCCTCTAGGTGTGTAGAGGGCCATTTTCTCTCCAATTTTCTAACATTGTGCTTTAAAGTACGCAGCTCTGAATTAAACCAGGAAGCTAGCCTCCTATGAATAATTACCTTCTTTTTCAAGGGGGCTGCATTGTTTAATGCACAACGCAATGATGAAGTAACACTATGAACAAGAGAATCAATTTGTGAAGGGGAAGAAACAAAATTATTGTCCTCCACTGTGTTTTCTGTGATTATGAGGAAATCAAAAGTGGAACAGATTCTTTAAAGGTTGTTACAGCATTGTCTGATAATGATCTACTATAATGAAATTTTCTTTTAGGTGTGGAGTACTCGGTTAAATTAAACTCAAAGGTGATTAAAAAATGGTCAGACAGGACAGGGTTATGAGAAAATATTGTTATATCTTTACACTCAATGCCATATGTCAGCACAAGGTCCAGAGAATGAAGACAAAGGTGGGTAGGTTTGTTAATGTTTTGAGCAAAGCCAATTGAGTCTAAGATAGCATTAAAGGCTATATTTAAGCTATCACTTTCAGTGTCAGCATGAATGTTAAAATTCCCCACTATAATAACTTTATCTGTATTTAACACTAAATCAGATAAAAGGTCTGAAAACTGATCTAAAAATGGAGCGTAAGGGCCTGGTGGACGGTACAAAACAACAAACAGAAGTGGTTTTAGTGCTTTGCAATATGGATGAGGAAAACTAAGGATTAAATATTCAAAAGAGTTGTAGCTATTGATTGGTCTGGGACTAATCAATAAATCGGACTGAAAGATGGTTGCTACTCCTCCTCCTCGCCCAGTATTTCGAGGAATGTGAAAATTTAAATAATTAGTAGGAGTTGACTCATTTATAGTAACATAATCCTCTTGCTGCAGCCAGGTTTCTGTGAGGCAAAATAAATCAATCTGATTGTCACAAATCAGGTCACTAACTAGCAAAGTCTTTGAAGAGAGAGATCTTATGTTCAGTAAGCCACATTTAATTGTTTTATTTTTCTTTTTAGTCTGAGTTGTGTTTATTTTTATTAGATTTTCCTGATTTCTTCGTTTTAGATTATTTTTTAATCTATTCAATTTTGGCCGTGGGCAAGACACTGTCTTAATAGGGTAATGGGTGGGTAGCAGTACAGAAGCTGCAGAGAGGAGTGTTAAACTACAACCCTTCTTCCTGGTCTGAACCCTGGGTTGTCAGAGGTTTGGAGAACTAATAAATTCGGCCAGATTCCTAGAAAGAAGAGCTGCTCCATCCAAAGTGGGATGGATGCCGTCTCTCTGGATCAGACCAGGTTTCCCCCAAAATGTTCGCCAATTATCAATGTAGCCCACATTGTTTTCTGGACACCACCTAGACAGCCAGCGGTTGAATGACAGCATGCGGCTAAACAATGCGTCACTTTTCGGATCGGGAGGGGACCAGAGAAAATTACGGAGTCCGACATTGTTTTGGCAAACTTACACACTGAAGCAACACTAACTTTGGTGACCTCCAATTGACATAACCGGGTGTCATTACCTCCAGCGTGAATAACAATCTTACTGTAGTTATGCATTTGATAGTTAGAAAAAACCTTAACAGTAGCCTCTAGTATTATAACACAATGAGTGTTCATTATTCAAATTAAAGCTTGCAGGTGCTTTCTGTATGTATCTTGAGGAGCCGGGAGTGTATGTGGGGAGGCATACTACTCCTCTCTGTGCTGGTCGTAACCTCTGATAACTATTCCACCCTGAAGCTTCCTGAAGACGTGTGGGAAACAATTCTTTAATTAAATAATGAAATGTATCTGTTTCTTTGATAGTGTTGCTGGGGAGACATCCAAAGATAGAATGATTGTGTATGTAACTGAAAAGAAGGAGCTGCACAGCAACGTGGGGTATATGACAGAGTGGAGTGCAGCCCCAGTCAGACAACACACAGACGTTCCAGGTAGCAGTGTAAGTGTGATGTCTCCCTCTCTGAATTCAGATTGGTTTTAATAAACTTGTGGAAACGTACAACTGATCTGACTGAAATAAAAGAATGCCAAAATAAAAGAGTCGATGAGAGGTGAGGAGTCATGTAAGAGTTAACGGATGGCCAGTGAAGTTTTTCTACCTCGACACAATAAATTAGCTTTGTTAGTTTCTGTTTCAAATTTTACATTTTTAAATAGTGTCACAAGCTCAACAAATTTAATTGTGGAAACAAAAGAAAAATTTATTTTGAACGGTGAACATGACAGAACCGTATAAAGTTATATTGAAAATGAATAATTCTTGACAAAAACTTGAAACTTTTCAGTGGCTTGACGCTTGTTTATGTTTGCATGTTGAGGTCACTGTACGCAATTTCACAAAGAACTGCTTGGAATGAAATAAAAGATGTCAGGTCATTATTTTGGGGTCATATAACCTAGTTCTACAGAAATTATTTTTCTTACCTGAGTTCACTGATGTTTGGCAGTGCCTGGAACAGGGATTCACTCAGACTCTGGCAGACAGTCCCTCCTCGGGTCCAGTGGAGACAGACATTGACCTTTGCAGCTGTCCTCTGCATTACCTTCACAACTCCTTCAAACAGCTGTTTTTTACCTACAACTGGAAGATGCAGCTGGTTTTTACAGAGATGCAGTAATGTTTTATATTCTGTCTGCCCTTCAGTGAGAAGAACAACTGTCCACAGCTGCTGAGGCAGAGGGTCAGACCTGTAATGTAAAGAAAACTAAATAACTATACAAGAATGTAATGTAATATTAGCATTGTATTACAAAACTGATAGAAAACTACTATAAATTTCATTTTCAGTATATTTCTTAATCATGGGCAGTGAACATAAAACAAAACATGCGAGGTCATACCATTGAACATTTTGAAGGCGTCCAAAGAATTGTCTCATTCCTTGTTCAGATACAGTCACATCCTGAAGGTTCAGACGTATCTTCCTTTCCTTTGACTGAGTGACCACATAGGCCACAGCACAGCAAGAATAAGGGTCCAGATTCTCTCCACTGAGGTCAAAATAGAAGTCCAGTTTGTCCAGAAAGTAAATGCAGGCTTCAGAGCTCTGGGACTCATACAAGCACTGGCATAAGAACAGTGAGTCAACATAAAGTTCACAGTCATCAGCTTTAGGATAAAATGTGTCAATCATCTCCTTGAAGAACCATTTAGATGTCTCCTTGAGCTCCTCAGTTGGAATCAGACAGCTCATCAAACTGGGGTTCTCCTCGTTCAACAAACGACACATGAAAGGGATCAGATGTTTCATGTGTTTCATCTCCTCAGTGAAGCACTGCTGAAAAACCTCCCTGATCTCATCAGGATTCTTTAAAAGCCACAGAGCTGCAAAGAACTCCTGCATCGTGTAATGGAGAAAAGAATATCTAACAGCTGTTTTGTACAGGTGATTTTGACAACAAGTGGTTTCAGGAAGGAAAGGATGCAGCTGTCTTCACAGGAAAGTTCTTCCAGGTTCACAGTTTTTCTCTGAGTTGCATTAAAAGCAGCTTTAGCCAGAGACAGGATTTCATTTCTCTTAGTTCTGATGAACTGATTGGGATTCTTGATGCTGGATTTGTTGCTGTTCTGGAGACAGAACCGAACAATATTGATGTATATTTCAGTCACAGTCCTGGGCTGCAGAGAGTCTTCTGATGAACAGCTGGCAGCCACCATCAGAGCATACATTGGAACATGAGAAAGAGTCAACAGCTCCACATTGCTCAGAACCTCCCTGTGATCTTCACCCAGGGTTGCAGACAAATATGTTCTTATTGTCTCCTCACTGAAGCCTTTCACCTCCACTCTGAGCCAGTCTTCAAGACAGAGGTCTTCTTCATCATCTGGTCTGCAGGTAATGATGATTTTTGCATCAGGTAGCAGATCTTTATCTACAAGTTTCTGCACAACCAATGTAGAGAGATCTGTGGCTCCGTCTAAAATAACTGTAACATTATCAGAGTGGCTCTTCATATCCTGTAAGATCTCATCTTTCCCCTCATCTGGTTCACTGTATGCAGTGAAAAGAAGATCCTCCAAACTCATGGTTGGTGAGATGTTGGTCATTTTTCTCATGTCAAAGTAAAACATGTAATCCAGTTCCCTGTTGTCTCTTTCTGTCCACAGTCTCAACATTTCATGGCTCAGTGCTGTCTTTCCAATTCCAGGTTTCCCAACCAGGAGGATGTTTTTATCTGTTTTCAGCAGGTCACTGGGAGAGATTTCTGGTTTGTTCTCTGGAACATAAGTCCTTAACTTTTTAGGACGACTCAGTTTGCTTTTCCTGGTTTTAAATTTCTTTATTTTGGATGGAGAGATTTTCTCTTGTGTGTCTAATACAAGTTTAGTGTACGACAGATCAGGGTTCTTGTTCTTCTCAAAAAGATTCTTACTGGTCCTCCAGAACTTCTCTGATAAACGTTTTCCTTTTGATTTCAACTTTGATTGATATCTGTGGCACGGCCTTGGCCCTGAGATAAAAGTAACAATAGGTGAATATACTGAAATAACATTTCTCTGGTTGCTCTCATTAGAAATATTTTTGACATCAACACACTACCGTTGTAAAGGAATCACCACAACAAAACTATATCTGATAAAACTGACACATTTTGAACTCAATGTAGTTTTAAATACCTTGAATGTAGTTCACATTCATTTCTTCATCTTCCTTGAAAGGAAAGCAGCTGATCCAGTGATGCAGGTCAAACCTTTGAGCCTCAGTTGAAGCTTCATATCTGATCCTGGAGAGAGGAGCTGGTCTCTCTAAGGTCCTCCTCCTCGTCAAATCAATAATCCTCAGTAACTTGTAGCAGGCTGCTTCACCTTTTCTAGTGACTGAGTCCAATATTGCTCTGGTTCTATCAAAGTCATCTTTCTCTGCCTTTATTTTGCTGACCTCTTCATCAGTGAGAACTCCTTGCTGATACAAGTTCTCAACAATTACTGAGAGACTCCTTAATTCTCCAACAAGGTGAACTCTGGCATTGGTGATATAATCTTTGGCAGACTGCGATGAACAAGCCATGACTCCAGATTTCTGTTTTCAGACAAACCCAACTTCACTCATCTGAAAGAGACAACAACAGTTTAAATGAGTCATTTTAGTGAAGACAGCATGTATGAACACAGGACAAAATATTCATTATGTTTCAGGTCTCCATAAACTTCTGCACCTTTGAACTCTACAAAAACCACTAAGTTAACACTTCTTGTACATCCCACCAGTAAACAGCAGTATTACTTATTTTCTGTAATCCTGGATAACTTGAGCCACAAAGCATCTTGGAAATGAGGAGCCGTACAGAATTGCAGTGTCATAAAATATGTAAAAGACATTATTGAAACAAGCGGCCTGTGATGGACTGGCAACCTGTCCAGGGTGGGCCCTGCCTCTCGCCCAATGACTGCTGGAGACAGGCTCCAGCCCCCTGCAACTATACAAGGTAAAGATGATGGACGGATGTTAAATTTATGAATTATTTATGAGTTCATCTAGATAATATATTTATTTATTTATTCAACTCAATTCAGTTTTATTTATATAGCTCCAATTCACAACACAAGTCGTCTCAAGGCACATTACAAAGTAAATTCAATCGAATCATACAGATTTCAAGTCAGGTAGATACATTCCAATTAATCCTAACTATCAAACAGTGCAGTCAGATTCAATTTATTATTCAAATTGGTTAAAAGTTTTTCTATCTAAGGAAACCCAGCAGATTGCATTGAGTGAGTGACTTGCAGCATTAACTCCTTTAGAATGAGCATGTAGCGACAGAGGACAGTCACTTGCATTGACTTTGCAGCAATCCCTCATACTGAGCATGCATGTAGCGACAGTGGAGATGAAAACTCCCTTTTAACAGGAAGAAACCTCCAGCAGAACCGGGCTCAGTATTAATAATCTTTACAGAGTTAAATTTGATTAAAACAGGCACAGCCTTAATCAATTCAATGGGGTTCAATTTCCAGTCTAAATGTTTCTGTAAATATTTATTGAGGAGAAAATGCAGCATGTTCACCAGTGCTAAAAAAGCCGTTGTTGTCCTTTAACAGAGTATGACTTCAGCAGAGCTAGCACCAGGCTTTGGTCTTTCATCTCCCCAGCAGCACAGTGGGTTTATCTCTAACTACTGAGTTAACTACATGTGAAACTGTAGGATTTTAATGTCATGCCCGTAATACCCAGGGATGAGAATTAAAGAAAGCAATTTGTGAAAAATATTGAGAAAAACTGTATTGAGATGCTCTGGTCTACCAAGCCTAGAGCTGCAGAAGACACTGGGTGCCACTCTGCCAGCTAACAACTGAGGCTAAAATTCATATAGGTTCACCTAAATTAAACAATAACTGTTTAAAAAAAAATTTCTTCTCTGGTCCAATAAACATGGAAATAAAATTTTGCTGACTGCATCAGAAAGCTCCACCTAACTTACCTAACCTAACTCCGCCACCCTCTCGAAACTCACACATATCCACGAGAAAATGTTGAGTGAGAACTCTGAGAAAAATCGACGATAACTCTATGAAAATAGAAGGTCTGAAAAAGACTGTGGACTTTGCATGTAACAAGTTAAAAGACACCCAGAAGAAAGGAGAGGCAATGAACGCCTGCCTGACGAAGGGATTTTCGAAAGACTCAAAGCAGGTGCTGAAGAGTTGGAAATCTATATAAGAAGATGGAACCTAAAGATATATGGAGTTGGTGAGGACCCAAATGAAAATGTCAGAGAAAAGGTAGAGGAACTGCGTCCGAAAGTTCTTCTGGAGGCAACCGAGAGACTCGGAGCTGCTGTTGCTGTGGATGTCGCTTACCATTTAGGCAAGCGTATGCACAATGCTTCTAAACCAAGAGCTATCATGGTGCGGTTTTCTCAGAGGTCAAACAAAGAGTAAGCTGCCAAAAATCACCCGACAGTACGTGAAGATACAGTACAGACCAAAAGTTTGGACACACCTTCTCATTCAAAGAGTTGTCCTTATTTTCATGACTAGGACTATTGTAGCTTCACACTGAAGGCATCAAAACTATGAATAAACACATGTGGAATTATATACTGAACAAAAAACTGTGAAACAACTGAAAATATGTCTTATATTCTAGGTTATTCAAAGTAGCTACCTTTTGCTTTGATTACTGCTACGCACACTCTTGGCATTCTGTTGATGAGCTTCAAGAGGTAGTCACCTGAAAAGGTTTTCACTTCACAGGTGTGCCCTGTCAGGTTTAATAAGTGGGATTTCAAGCCTTATAAATGGGGTTAGGACCATCAGTTGTGTTGTGCAGGAGGTGGATACAGTACACAGCTGATAGTCCTACTAAATAGACTGTTAGAATTTGTATTATGGTAAGAAAAAAACAGCTAAGTAAAGAAAAACGAGTGGCCATCATTACTGTAAGAAATGAAGGTCAGTCAGTCCGAACAATTGGGACAACTTTGAAAGTGTCCCCAAGTGCAGTCGCAAAAACCATCAAGCGCTACAAAGAAACTGGCTCACATGAGGACCGCCCCAGGAAAGGAAGACCAAGAGTCACCTTTGCTGCGGACGATAAGTTTATCCGAGTCACCAGCCTCAGAAATCGCAGGTTAACAGCAGGTCAGATTAGAGAACAGGTCAATGCCACATAGAGTTCTAGCAGCAGACACATCTCTAGAACAACTGTTAAGAGGAGACTGTGTGAATCAGGCCTTCATGGTAAAATAGCTGCTAGGAAACCCCTGCTGAGGACAGGCAACAAGCAGAAGAGACTTCTTTGGGCTAAAGAACACAAGGAATGGACATTAGACCAGTGGAAATCTTTGCTTTGGTCTGATGAGTCCAAGTTTGAGATCTTTGGTTCCAACCACCGTGTCTTTGTAGCGCAGAAGAGGTGAACGGATGGACTCTACATGCCTGGTTCCCACCGTGAAGCATGGAGGAGGAGGTGTGATGGTGTGGGGGTGCTTTGCTGGTGACACTGTTGGGGATTTATTCAAAATTGAAGGCATACTGAACCAGCATGGCTACCACAGCATCTTGCAGCGGCATGCTATTCCATCCGGTTTGCGTTTAGTTTGGACCATCATTTATTTTCAACAGGACAATGACCCCAAACCACCTCCAGGCTGTGTAAGGGCTATTTGACCAAGAAGGAGAGTGATGGGGTGGCTGCGCCAGATGACGGGCCTCCACAGTCACCGGACCTGAACCAATCGAGATGGTTTTGGGGTGAGCTGGACCGCAGAGTGAAGGAAAAGGGGCCAACAAGTGCTAAGCATCTCTGGGAACCCCTTCAAGACTGTTGGAAAAAACCATTTCAGGTGACGACCTCTTAAAGTCATCAACAGAATGCCAAGAGTGTGCGGAGCAGTAAAAAAGCAAAGGTGGCTATTTTAAAACCTAGAAATATAAGACATATTTTCAGTTGTTTCACACTTTTTTGTTCAGTATATAATTCCACGTGTGTTTATTCATAGTTTTGATGCCTTCAGTGTGAAGCTACAATATTCATAGTCATGAAAATAAGGACAACTCTTTGAATGAGAAGGTGTGTCAAAACTTTTGGTCTCTACTGTAAGTCTTCAGCAAAACTAAGGTTATCACAGCAAGTGATGGATGCTAGGATGAAATTGTGGCCAGCTGTCCTAAAGCACATGCGGAGGGCAAGCCTGCATACTATGTTGGAGCGCGGGCATTCATCAATGGAAAAGAAATAACTTAAATCTGTTCAAAGTGCTACAAGAACTGAGGTTGGTAAAGCTATAGAAGTGCTCTTGTTTCAGACACCACTTAGTTTTCTGCTGCGGGAAAAGATTAATAACTTGATCTGCACTGGAGCTCAGTGAGAGTTTCTAATGTTTTCTATTCTGCTGTACTTGCATTTGCTCTTATTCTTTAAAGTGTGTCGTTGATAATAGTTTCATTAAATGCCAGAGCTTTAAGAAATAACGTAAAATGTAAAGCTTTATTTTTATTCCAAAAGCAACTGAAAACTAACTTTTGTTTTTGTCAAGAATCTCACTCTGTTGCTGAAGATGTTACCTTCTGGAGAACTCAATGGGGTTATGACTTGTGGTTTTCTAATGGATCAGAATGTTCTACAGATCCTAAAGGTCATTTTGTTTGTCATGTAATCAGATTCAATAAGATTACATTTATTATTGTTAATGTTTATGGGTATAACTCACATTATATTCCAAATTTATTGGAAGAAGAGAAAATAGAACTCATTAACTTACAAGAAAGGCTAGACAATATTTACAAACAGAGAGCTGAAGAAGCATTCATTAGGTCAAGGAAGCAATGGCTAGAAAAAGATGAACAGAACTCTTCATACTTATTTAAATTAGAAAAGCATCGTGCAAAATTAAATACAGGTTAAAAGTTGAGGAAGTGGTAACTGACTCCTAAAATTAGATCGATTTCTGTTCATCCTTTTATGAAAAACTACTGCGAGAGTGATGCTTTAGATTTTCTAAACAATTTACAAATAACCCTCAAACCTAATCAAGCACATAAGGAACTATGTGCTACCCCATTTATCAATCAAAGAAATTGAAGATTCCAAAGGACGTCTGAAAAATAACAAATCCCCTGGGACTGATGGCAGTTTTATAAGTTGTTTGCTCCTCAGTTGGCACTTTTTTGATTTCAACTGTTTAATGGGTGTATTTTAGCCGGGGCTTTGGCCTGGGGTATGACCCAGGGATTTATCACACTAATTCGCAAACCAAAAAAAGACTTACTTCATCTTGTCAACTGGCGCCCCATAACTTTGTTAAATAACGGCTACTACCCCTCCTTGAACCGCCACCTTAACATGGTGGAGGGGTTTGAGTGCTCGAATGATCCTAGAGGCTATGTTGTCAGGGGCTTAAATGCCCCCAGTAGGGTCTCCCATGGCAAACAGGCTCTGGGTGACGGGTCAGACAAAGAACAGTTCAAGACACCTTCATGAGGACCATACAATTGAGGCACGTGACGTCGCCCGGTATGGCGGACAAAAATCTTTGCACAAAAAATTAAACTAGTTTTGGATTCTATAATAGATGAAGAAGCCAGGACTGGGGTCGGGACTCGTCGGAGAGCGCCTGGTTGCCGGGTTGCTCCTCGCGGGAACCGGGCAGGCCAAGTCTGAATGAGAGATGCGAGGCCATCCCCCAGTGGGCCCACCACCTGCAGGGGGAACCATGAGGGACCGGTGCAAAGAGGACTGGGCAGCGGACAAAGGTGGAGATCTTGGCGGCCCGATCCCCGAATGCTTAGGCTGGCTCTAGGGACGTGGAATGTCACCTCGCTGAGGGAGAAGGAGTCTCAGCTGGTGCGGTAGGTCGAGAGATATCGAATAGAAATAGTTAGGCTCACCTCCACGCACAGCGTGGGCTCTGGAACCCATCTCCTCAAGAGGGGCTGGACTCTCTTCTACTCTGGAGTGGCCCATGGGGAGAGGCGGCGGGCTGGGGTGGGTTTGCTTGTTGCCCCCCAGCTCAGCCATCTTGTGTTGGGGTTTACCCTGGTGGATGACAGGGTCGCTTCCCTGCGCCTTCGGGTTAAGGACGGGTCTCTGACCGTCATTTCGGCCTATGGGCCGAGCGGTAGTGCGGAGTGCTCAGCCTTCTTGGCTTCTCTGTCGGGGATGCTGCATAGTGCCCCTCCCAGGAACTCCATTATTCCGCTGGGGGACTTCAACGTCCACGTGGGAAATGACAGTAACACTTAGAGAGGCGTGATCGGGAGGAATGGCCTTCCTGATCTGTATCCAAGTGGTGTTTCGTTATTGGACTTCGGTTACAGATTGTCCATAATGAACACCATGTTCAAGCATAAGGGTGTTCATCAGTGGAACATTGCCTCTCCAAAAGCAACACCTCTCTGCAACTACAGCAAGGCAGACAACGAGCTACAATCG
Source organism: Crenichthys baileyi (assembly GCA_036173005.1). NCBI lineage: Eukaryota > Metazoa > Chordata > Actinopteri > Cyprinodontiformes > Goodeidae > Crenichthys > Crenichthys baileyi. The sequence continues at coordinate 267,009 of JAHHUM010000398.1, read as the reverse complement.
TATTTTCCTCAAAACGACCCTAACTGTTAGGACTTGCAAGATATAGGAACCCAGAACGCAGACAAGCAGGCAGCATGACGCTAAGTAAAAAGGTTTTAATAACAAAAAAAACTCACTGCAGGACGCAGGAACAAAACAGAAGCCGGCTGGCTTAACAGGCATGGCATGGTCCACAAAACAAGACATGAGTAGAAACAATGAATCTGCGATGTATAACTGAACCGGTGTGTATTTATGGAGCGTGACCAGGTGAAACAAGAAGACAGATTAATAGGTGAAGGTGATCCGAATAAACTTAATTGACAGAACAAAACGTGGCTGGAGCAAAACAGACCCTTGAACCTGATTTGTGACAATCAGATTGATTTATTTTGCCTCACAGAAACCTGGCTGCAGCAAGAGGATTATGTTACTATAAATGAGTCAACTCCTACTAATTATTTAAATTTTCACATTCCTCGAAATACTGGGCGAGGAGGAGGAGTAGCAATCATCTTTCAGTCCGATTTATTGACTAGTCCCAGACCAATCAATAGCTACAACTCTTTTGAATATTTAATCCTTAGTTTTCCTCATCCATATTGCAAAGCACTAAAACCACTTCTGTTTGTTGTTTTGTACCGTCCACCAGGCCCTTACGCTCCATTTTTAGATCAGTTTTCAGACCTTTTATCTGATTTAGTGTTAAATACAGATAAAGTTATTATAGTGGGGAATTTTAACATTCATGCTGACACTGAAAGTGATAGCTTAAATATAGCCTTTAATGCTATCTTAGACTCAATTGGCTTTACTAAAAACATTAACAAACCTACCCACGTTTGTCTTCTTTTTCTGGACCTTGTGCTGACATATGGCATTGAGTGTAAAGACATAACAATATTTTCTCATAACCCTGTCCTAGCTGTCCTAACAGAGTACTCCACACCTGAAAGAAAATTTCATTATAGTAGATCATTATCAGACAATGCTGTAACAACCTTTAAAGAATCTGTTCCACTTTTAATTTCCTCATTATCACAGAAAAACAGAGTGGAGGGCAATAATTTTGTTTCTTCTCCTTCACAAATTGATTCTCTTGTTCAGAGTGTTACTTCATCATTGCGTGGTGCATTAGACAATGCAGCCCCCTTGAAAAAGAAGGAAATTATTCATAGGAGGCAGGCTCCCTGGTTTAATTCAGAGCTGCGTACTTTAAAGCACAATGTTAGAAAATTGGAGAGAAAATGGCGCTCTACACACCTAGAGGATTCCTACTTAATCTGGAAAAATAGCCTACTGTTGTATAAAAAGACACTTCACCAAGCTAAAACAGCTTATTTCTCATCCTTAATAGAAGAAAACAAGAATAATCCTAGGTTTTCTCTTAATACAGTTGCTAAACTTACACAGAGTCATAGCTCTGTTGAGCCATCCATTCCCTTAGCTCTTAGCAGTCATGACTTTATGGGATTCTTCCAAAATAAATTGATTCTATTAAGAAGAAAATCTTTGACATACTCCCGAAGATGATTACTTCATCCTCAACAAGTGAGACAACATTGGAAGTAACTGTAGAACCTGATCTGTGTTTGGACTGTTTTGATCCTGTGGAGCTTCCAGAGTTATCAGAAATATTAGCTTCATCTAAACCTTCAACTTGTATGTTAGACCCAATCCCAACCAAATTATTTAAGGAAGTGTTCCCTCTGATTATCAGCCCCATTTTAGATATGATTAATTTATCTTTAGTAAATGGGTATGTACCACAAGCTTTTAACGTAGCTGTAATTAAACCTTTGCTTAAGAAACCTTCGCTTGATCGAGATGACTTAATAAATTACAGACCGATATACAATCTTCCATTCTTATCTAAAACTCTTGAGAAAATAGTTGCTAATCAAATGTGTGAGCATTTACACAGCAATGACCTGTTTGAAGAGTTTCAGTCAGGTTTCAGAGCTCATCATAGCACTGAAACAGCTCTGCTGAAAGTCACTAATGATATTCTTATGGCCTCAGATAATGGACTCGTGTCTGTACTGGTTCTGTTAGATCTCAGTGCTGCATTTGATACAGTCGATCATAATATTCTCTTAGAAAGGCTGGAATATGCTGTAGGGATCAGGGGAAACAGCACTAGGCTGGTTTAAATCTTATTTGTCTGAAAGTTTCAGTTTGTTCATGTAAATGATAAATCATCTTTAAACTCCAGGGTTAATTGTGGAGTACCACAGGGTTTCAGTACTTGGGCCAATTCTCTTTACTATATATATTGCTTCCAATAGGTAAAAAATTATCAGGCAGCATAGAATACATTTTTTACTGTTATGCTGATGATACTCAGCTTTACTTATCCATAAATCCTGATGAGCCCAACCAGTTAGATAGACTACAAGCATGTCTTGAAGACATAAAAACTTGGATGACTTTAAATTTTCTGCTTCTAAATTCAGACAAGACAGAAGTTGTCGTCTTTGGACGGAGTCTTTAAAAAAAAAACTGCTTAGTCAATCACTTAACCTGGATGGCATTAAATTGACCTCCGATAATAAAGTAAAAAAACCTTGGTGTATTTGTGACCAGGACATGTCATTTAAATCCCATATTAAACAGGTTTCTAATTTCTTTTTTTTCCATCTCTGGTACATTGCCAAATAGAAAAAATCCTGTCCAGGAGGCGCTGAAAAACCCAGTCCATGCATTTGTTACTTCAAGGCTGGACTATTTTAATTCTTTACTATCAGGATGTCCACAAAATGCAGTTAAAAAGCCTTCAGCTGATTCAAATGCTGCAGCAAGAGTTTTTGATGAATATTAAAAAGAGAGATCATATTTTCCCCTACTTTTAGCTTCCCTTCATTGGCTCCCTGTTAAATCCAGAATAGAATTTTAAATTCTCCTCCTCACATACAAAGCCCTTAATGATCTAGCTCCATCATACATCAGAGATCTGATTGTTCCATGCGTTCCTAACAGAGCACTTCGTTCTCAGACTGCAGGTTTACTGGTGGTTCCTAGAGTCTCTAGAAGTAGAATGGGAGGCAGATCCTTTAGTTATCTGGCTCCTCTCCTGTGGAACCAGCTCCCAGTTTTAATCCGTGAGGCAAACACCCTGTCTACTTTTAAGGCTAGGCTTAAAACTTTCCTTTTTGATAAAGCTTATAGTTAGAGTGGCTTAGGTTATCCTGAGCTATCTTCCTTATTTTTATCTCCGTCTTCTTCTCCCCTTGTTGGATGGAGTAAGGGGGAGTCAGGTTTAGCCTAAACCGGCTCAGTTACGGTTGAGGTGCAAACACACCCTCCATTTCTGCTACCTGTATGACCCCCTCTCTTTTCCAGTGGTTATGGTCAATCTGACAGAGAGAGGTATCCCAATCGTTGTGGTTTTTAGTATAATAATGGCATCAGTGGCTCTAGATGGACAAACTGTGCTACTTTTAAGGCTAGGCTTAAAACTTTCCCTTTTTGATAAAGCTTATAGTTAGAGTGGCTTAGGTTATCCTGAGCTATCTCTGTAGTTATGCTGCTATAGGCTTTAGGCTGCTGGAGGACATAATGACCACTTTCACCTTCTTCGCTACTTTCTCACGCTAACTCTTCAATTTTGTATATTTGCTGTTATTTCAGCTTTTAACTTTGTTCTCCTTCTTTTCTCTTCCTAGAAGCTACACCTGCCCTTGACTCTGTGTCTCACCTGTGACACCTTTCTGGAGAGGGGAATCCTCCAAGCTTCTGCTGGCAAAAACTTAATGCTCACCCTCTACCGATGATCCACATGGCCTGTCTTTCAGTGTTTAACCCTTTCTCTCTCCAAGGACATAGCTACTGACTGAGCTTTTACTGTAACTAACTCTCTGTGCTCTCTTCAGAGCTCTAAACTTGAAAACTGACTCAGAGTTTATCTGTTCTTTCTTTCTAGGTGAAAAGACTAAAGGAGCTACATCCATTAACATTTACCTTTTCCTTCCCATAGAAAGTACTCCTGGATCAGTGCTTCTTTGTTCTCTTGTGTTCTCTGCTCTGTTCTCTCTAACCCCCAGTCGGTCGTGGCAGATGGCCGCTCACACTGAGCCTGGTTCTGCTGGAGGTTTTCTTCCTGTTAAAAAGGGAGTTTTTCCTCTCCACTGTCGCTACATGCATGCTCAGTATGAGGGATTGCTGCAAAGTCAACGCCAGTGACTGTCCACTGTCTCTACATGTTCATCCAGGAGGAGTGAATGCTGCAAGTCACTGACTGGATGCAATATGCTGGGTTTCCTTAGATAGAAAAACTTTTTATCCAATTTGAATAAATAGCTAACTCTTACTGCACTGTTCAGTGATTAAGATTAATTGGAATGTATGTATCTGACTTTTGTGAAGTGCCTTGAGACGACATGTGTTGTGAATTGGTGCTATATAAATAAACTGAATTGAAAATTGAATTGAATTGAACACAAACTAACAGAAACTAGAAAAACATGAAGCCAAAGCATAACCAGATCCTAAAACCAAAACATGACCAGAAAAACAAACAGAAATATGATTCAACAATTTAACAAGAATAATAATAATAATAATAATACTCAGCACTATTCAAAACCTAAACTGTGAAAAACAAAGAAAAACCAGAAACCAAGAACCAAACAACCCCAATTCATAACACTAACACCGCGCTGGGAGACTTGCATTGGCCTCTATGCAGAGCTCGCTGCTCCTCAAATGCACAGGTGCAAGGTGAACAAGGTGCATATCACTGAACAACAATCATATTCAAACAGTAACAAAAAAAGACTCAACTTTGAAATGTATCTAAGAAACAGTGCTTTACATTGATAGTAAAACAAAATTACGTTTACAAGTCATAAAGAAAATGTATAAAACATTCTACTTAATTTTGAGGAATTGGAAAGCTCTCCATATATTCTAATACACCAAATATTAAGCTATTAAAACATTTTCACTTAAAATCGAAATGAAGACCACAGAGACATTTAAAATGTAAAATAATGTCTAAAATACACCCAAAGTATAATTTGGTCATTTAAAACTGGACTGTAATGGGACTTCTCATATCTATTACTGCTTGTTTGCTACTCAAAATATAACAAATAACACATTGTTCATTTATTTAATAATGTATTATGAATCTACTATACATAAAATCATAGTTTAATTGAAAATACCAACTAGAAATAAAATATGTCATTCCAATTAAATTCTTGTTTTTTCAGTGAGCAAGTTGGAGTGATGTGGAGCCTGCAGGCAATTTCCACTGCAGTCTACCTCATAATGCAAGAAACAAGACAGAAAATGGTATTTAGGTGAACAGGATTTTGTGTGCAGCTGTAAGGGCTTCTTTAATATTGGGATTTTTATTATTCATTGTGATTTTATTTTATGTCATATTGCATGAACAAGCTGTAAGACTTGTGTGCTCATGTAATGGTGTCTGATCTCAGGTTGTGACACACTGCAAACAGTAAAGGAAAAATTAAATATTACTTGGTTGTAATACAGAGTTATAATCAGTATAAGCATGTCTGCATCAATAAAAGCAATGTTATGTTTATTCAAAAGATTAAGATGAGGTGCTCTATGTGTGCCATGAGTTTGATGGCACTACAACGTGCTATAGTGAAGTTATTGACCATTTTATACTTATTTTGAGAGTATAAAAATCATAAAAAATAATTTTAAGCACATTTTCTCAAAATAAGAGTTGTAGTGTGATTAAGATGAGATACTTTATGTTTGCTATGAGTTTGATGGCACTACAACATGCTATAGCGAAGTTATTGACCATTTTATACATATTTTACTGAATATTTGGCTGTTTAGGCTATAGTCTGGGAAATTCCTAGTTTTTTTTAGTATTAATTTCCAATCCAAGAAATGTAGTATGAAAAACGTGACATCACATACACATAAAATGATTTTAATGACAATACACCTCTCCTTGGCGACGCTATTGAATATACAGGGGTTGGACAATGAAACTGAAACACCTGTCATTTTAGTGTGGGAGGTTGGCTAAATCGGACCAGCCTGGTAGCCAGTCTTCACTGATTGCACATTGCACCAGTAAGAGCAGAGGATGAAGGTTCAATTAGCAGGGTAAGAGCACAGTTTTGCTCAAAATATTGAATGCACACAACATTATGGATGACATACCAGAGTTCAAAAGAGGAAAAATTGTTGGTGCACGTCTTGCTGGCGCATCTGTGACCAAGACAGCAAGTCTTTGTGATGTATCAAGAGCCACGGTATCCAGGGTAATGTCAGCATAACCAAAAGGACGAACCAAAACCAACAGGATTAATGTGGACGCAAGAGGAAGCTGTCTGAAAGGGATTTTCGGGTGCTAACCCCCGGGTTGTATCCAAAAAAAACAAAAAAACCACGGCTGCCCAAATCACGGCAGAATTAAAATGTGCACCTCAGCTCTCCTGTTTCCACCGAACTGTCCGTCGGGAGCTCCCGGGGGTCAATATACACGGCCGGGCTGCTATAGCCAAACCTTTGTCCTCATGCCAATGCCAAACGTCGGTTTCAATGGTGCAAGGAGCGCAAATCTTGGGCTGTGGACAATGTGAAACATGTATTGTTTCTCTGATGAGTCCACCTTTACTGTTTTCCCCCCACATCCGGGAGAGTTACGGTGGGGAAACCCCCAAAAAGCGTACCCCCCAGACTGTTGCATGCCCAGAGTGAAGCATGGGGTGGATCAGTGATGGTTTGGGGGTGCCATAAACATGGCATTCCCTTTTGGCCCAATACTTGTGCTACATGGACGCGTCACTGCCAAGGTACCAAACCTTCTTGAGGACCATGTGCATCCAATGGTTCAAACTTGTATCCTGAAGGCGGTGCCTTATCAGGATGACATGCACCAATACACACAGCAAGACTGGTGAAAGATTGGTTTGATGAACATGAAAAAAGAAGTTGAACATCTCCAAAAGGCCTGCACAGTCACCAGATCTAAATATTATTGAGCCACTTTGGGTGTTTTTTGAGGAGCGAGTCAGGAAACGTTTTTTCCCCCACCGTATCACGTAGTGGGCCTGGCCAATCCTGCAAGAAGAATGGCTTAAAAAACCCCTTGACCACTGTGCAGGACTTGTATATGTCATTCCCAAGACGAGTTGACGCTGTATTGGCCGCAAAAGGAGGCCCTACACCATACTAATAAATTATTGTGGTCTAAAACCAGGTGTTTCAGTTTCATTGTCCAACCCCTGTAAAGTCTACCAGCGCGGTGTTAGGCTCGTTTTGAGGAAAATACGATTGTAGCTCACTGTCTGCCTTGCTGTGGTTGCAGAGAGGTGTTGGTTTTGGAAAGGCAATGTTCTGCTGATGAGTTATTGATCCGGAAAGCCGAATCTGTGAATATCATTCTAACTTTACCGAAGTCTGTTATTAAAGGTAGTTCCTGAAAACCAACTTCTTTATTCATTGTGGCTCCTACATCAAACTTCGCCTCCCTCCGTCTGACTTGAAGAAAAACAAACAAGTCCAAGTAGTTCTTCTTCTTCTTTCTTTTTTTATGGCGGTTTGCAAACAACTTTTAGGTTTTACCGCCACCTTCTAGATTGGAGTATGGACCAGACGTTTAACTATTATAATCTTCCCATAATACCTGTTCTTCTTAGAAAACTAAAAATACTGTTAAAAACTACATCCCCAGATGATTTTGAAACAAGTCCCCTAATGTCTAATTTATTTTTATTCCTACTTAAATCTCTAAGTAATACCTTTTTTCCCCCCCGAACATACTTATTACATTCTAAAAAAATATTTTGTACTGTTTTCTAATTTTCCACAATAATTACAATAACCCTTTTATTTGTTTATTAATTTTTTTAAGAGTATTATTTAGTCCTGTATGTCCCAAACCTTTTTTCTAGATATAATATCTTCTTCTTTTTTACTTCTAGTACATTTCCTAAATTCCCCAATTTTTTTTTAAATGCTATAATAAAATCTAGCGTTGCCCCCTCTACCCACTGTTTCTTGCCATTTTTTTTCTTGATATACTTTTTAATAATATTTCTTTACCTCTAAATTTTTACTTATTTTAATATTTATTATCCACCATATTTTTTTTTTGCTGCACTCTTAGCAAAAACATCAGCCAACTCATTTCCTACCACACCAATGGGGGCTGGAATCCCAAACAGTTTAACATGAGAAACATTATTTTTAATCCTAAAAATTGAATTTAAAAAATTAAAATCCAAAAAATATAATATCTTGCCGGGTTTTCTGTTTTAACTCTAGAATACTTATTAATGCAATACTTGGAATCTGAACAAAATTAAAACCTCCCTCTTTTTTTTTCCCTCAATCCATTCTAAAGCCATTAAAATAGCCATTAAAATTCACCTGTATACACGGTCAATTTATCTGTTATTCTTTTTTTTTCTCATAATATTTTTAAATCCGGGGAATTTAAAAAATGCTAATACCTACTTTTTTCATTTAACATTTTAGAAGCATCCGTATATATTTGTATATTTTGAATATTCTTTTTCTATATAACTCCTCCACCCTTTTTCCCCCCCTAACTTTTCTCCCTTTTTCAATAAGTTTAAATCAACTTCAGCCTGTCCAAAGATCCATGAGGAAATAACAACCAAAAGGACTAACTAAAAATTTAAATCTATTCCTACATCTTTTATTTTTTTTATTATTATCCATCCAAATCTATTAATTTGTTTCTTTTTCCTTTTCTTGACAAGGGTTGCAGCGTAACATATGGAGGATGATCTTCATTATGTCCCTTTAATATTTGTCCGAAAATTTATGGCTAATTGTTCTCTCCTGAGCTCCAGGGGGCATCTCCCCCATCTCAACTTGTAGAGCTGAAAACTGGAGTACTTTTCATCGCCCCCGCGACAAAGTCCTTTAATGCCTGATATTGTATTCCTATCTATTTTTTTTTAATAAACTTTTTGAAGCTGAATTGGAAAAAATACATCCATAATCAAATATTGATCTAATTAGTCCCAAATAAAAATTTGTTTTTAAATGCTTTTCCTATCTGCTCCCCATTCTTTGCCTCTCAACACCCTCATTATATTTAAAATTTTTTTTATTTTTCCCCCAACTATTTTATCAACATGTATCTTCCATGTAATTTTTTAATCAAACCTTTTTTTTACCCCAAATATTTCATTTAATCTATCCTTTCTATAAACATTCCCATAAAACTTGAGATTTCCATTACTATTTAATTTCCTATTTGTGAAAAAAAAACAACTTTAGATGTGGATGTTGAGAACCTAAATCCCCTTTCTAAAACCCCAACTTTCTACACTTTTAAGGCCTCTTGTAATTTCATATTTTACAAATTCTATTTTTTTTCCCCTCTTCCCAAAAAAAACCCATCATCTGCCAAATAATAAAACCCCACCAAAAAGATTTATCTATAATACTAAAAATATCATTAACCATTATAAAAAATAGCAAGGGACTTATTATACTACCTTGGGGAGTACCATTTTCCAACTTGATATTTTGAACTTATTTCCCCAAAAAAAAAACCTATTTTTACTCTAATACTTCTTTCCAGTTAAAAAATTTTTTTCCATCTATATATTTTTTACCCCTTTTTTACCTATTTTTCTTTATTTTAATCAACAAACCCCCTTCTTTCCCATAACATGTCATAAGCCTTTTTTCCACATCTAAGAAAATCGCTATTAAATTCTCCTTATTAATCTGAGCTCACTCAATTTCATGTTCCAGACATAATGCAGGATCTATTGCTTTTCTGCCCTTTTCTAAATCCAAATTGGATAACAACTTAATCTTCTTCTTTAAAATTCTAAAAAATAAATTAATCTGTTTTTTTACCATTTTTTTTCCATAATTTTTTCCATACATGATGTTAGAGCTATTGGTCTATAACTTTTAGCTGAATTAGGATCTTTTCCAGGTTTACAAAAGGTATAATGATGGCTTCCTTCCATTTTTCAGGTAAAAATCCCTTCCTCCCACAATTCTAATAAAAATTACTTTACTCAATCCCCTAAGATTGTTTAACCCTACTATAACTGATTTTTTCATCCCCCGGAGTTGATTTACTGGAATTCTTCAGTGCCTTTATTTAACCCATTAAAAAAAAACTTCATATTTAAAAAAATCCTCATAATCTTCCCCCATTATGTAATAAATTCAATGTCTCTGTAATGTTATTTCACGTCCTTTTTTTTTTTTTTATTTTTTTAGATTCTCTGTACTATGTATCTTTGCAAACCTTTTGCTAATAATTCAGCTTTTTTTTTTATTATCTATTATAATATTACCCTTTTCTTTTATTACTGGGAAAAAAAAATTTTTTTTTGGGAATTTTTTCCAGACATTTTTTTTTTTATTCCAAAACCCCTTTTAAGGCAGTATTTTTTCCCAAAGACTCATAATATCCCTCCAATAATCCCCCTTTAAGCATTTCTTATAGTTTTTTCCTAACTTCTGCCTGTTTCCTTTTTTTTTTAATTCATTAGATTTTGGAAACAAATAATTGTTTTTAAGTGTTTTTTAAAAACCTTATTTTCCCGGGGGTTTAATTGCTGTTTTAACATTCTGGTGCCACCAGGAACTATCTTCTTTTTTTTTTTAATACTACTATTCCTAGGAATGAATATTTTGGGGTGCATTAATAATACATTTAGTAATTTCTGAATTTAATTCATTTATCGGCTTACTTGTATCTATATTTTTCATATTAACCTCACTCATTCCCTTTAAAAAAACCCAAAATTTGCTTTCCCAAATTTCCATCTCCCCCAATATCTACCTGGTCTTCTTCTGTATCTATTTTCCTATTTTGACAAAATTTGGATAATGATCACTCCCCATTGTGCTTTTTTTAATAGTTTCCAGCTGCAACTATCAGCAAAAAATTGAGAAAAATAAGGTAGAAATCAATAGCTGATTTTTACCTCTTACCAAGTCAACCCGAGGGCCTGCTCCATTATTTAATTTTTTACCAATTCTTTTTTTTCAATCACTCTTCTAAAATTCCTCCATTATAATCATCTTGATCTCCCCATAAAGTGCTATGTGCATTGAAGTCCCCCCCACCAAAAATATTTTTTTCCCCCTCCAGTGTTTAGGATTGTTTCAAGTTTTTTTAAATTTACTAATTTTTGGCAAGGATTGTAATAATGTATTATTGTAAAAATTCCCATTATTTGTCCAAAAATTTTTACAGCAAAAAAGTTTTTAAGTCTGTTATTATTTGGAAGCTGAATAAATTGCATGTTTTCCTTTAAGAAAAATGGCACAACCCCCCTCCATTCCCATTTTTCCTATCTTTACGTAAGACTGAGTAACCATGAAAACTAAACTGTAATGACGGCTTGAGCCATTTTTTCGGGGAATGCATATTATGTCTGGTTTTGGGATTTAAATTTTTTAATGAAGCCTTAAAATTTCCTGATCATTTTTCTAATAGACTACAACGTTCCATTGTAATATTAGAATTTTGTAACAAATTTGAGAAGCCTCACCCCCCCGTTTCAGATGATCCTTCCCAAAAATCTAAGTTCATCATGAATTTTTTCCCCTGATAAATCTTTGACATTAAAAAAAATTTGTAGCTGCCTTTACTAGGATTTTTATTTTCCCCATTTTTTGTTCTTGCTTGTTCTGACAAATTTATGATATATTAAAAAAAAGGAATCAATTTTTCCAATGTAATATTACACTGATTATTTCTTTCCCTCTTTTTTCCCTTTTAAAAAATTTGCTTTTGGGTCATTATCACTATTTTTTTACCTCTTTTTCACTGCTTCAGCATAAGTAATTTTCCTTTTTCAGTTTTAAAGTTTTGAATTTCAGCTGCTTCTTTTTTCCCCCCCCGTGCCCCCCCTGCCATATATGCTGCAGTATGACTTCCCCCACAGTTAAAAAACATTTAAATGGACTGTTTCCAAAACTCGCCATAAGGATGTTCACCTCCACATCTACCAAAATCTCTTTTTCCCTTTACAGACGTTGGCAATATGTAAACCCTTTGACATTTATAACATCTGAGAGGGGGGGGTGGAATATAAGCTCTTAATTTTAAAGCTCATATAACCAATCATCACCTTATCAGGCAGAACTTTATCTTTTTAAAATCCAGTAGTACAGATGTACTGTCCATTTTCTCCCCACTCCTAAAAGCCTGTAATTGTTTGATGCCTGTGATCTCTCCTCCTTTTATTATTTTCTTTAGCTCCTCCAAGTTTTCTCCAACAGGAATCCCTGATATTACTCCTCTTACTCCCCAACTACCTTTCTTTCCAGCACTTCTCTTTTACATACCATTTGTATTTTTAGGGCCTTATTCTTTTGTTCAGCATTTTTACAAATGATAAGTAGGCTTCCATCCCTTAAGACTTTAGCTAACTCTACATCTCCCACAACTTTCTTTAATCCATTTGACAAACTGACAGGACTTACTCCAATCACATCCTGTCCAGCCTTAAACTTTAATATAATTTTAAAGTTTTCCATCATTATTTTCTTTCTTATTTCAACTCTTTCTTCCTCATCATCAAGAGCTCTTTTACCAGCATTTATTCCCCTTTTAACTTTATCTTTTCCCCCTCCCCCCCACCCCCTTCTATTTTCTACCATAGACCATCCTATATCCATATTTTCATCTTCCGAAAGCCCCCCACTACAACTAGTCATCTTGATCCACTCACAATACAGATTATGCCAAAACCACCTTTAAAATCAACTTATTACTCGCCAGATAACGTCTAAGCCCGCTCAGGACGTGTAAACAACCGCTCGACGGAAAAGTTTGCTCCTCCAAACGGTTTTTGCAGTCCAAGTAGTTTCTTCTTCAGAGGGAATTTAAACGTCTTCTCTGAACACATAAACAAAACTGAAAACGTTATTTCCGCGTGGATATCAAGAAATTGTGCCTCAACTCTTCCGGTTTTCCGGATTCAGTCATTGTACCAGGCGTCTTTTTACAGTAACCGCACATGTACGTTCAGTGTATCACCACTAGATGGCGGCATTGTACCAGAACAGACTGACACCAGCGAAGAAAGCAGCTGATTATTCGCTGACTAACTGCAATTAAATTAAATGAACTCTAACGGGTTTAATTCTACTGCTTTATAAACAGGCCACAATAAAACAGTCCCTGTAAATACCATGCAGCAGAGTTTTAGTTTTTTATTTAGATTTTCAGTGGGGTGGTGCCTCTATGAGTCACATATGTTGAAGACTTAAAATGACTTATCATCGTATAATTTTTACATCACAGAAACCCGGTTTTTAACTGGGCTGTGTAAACCTTTCACATCTACTGTAAACATAAATGAAGATTATACAGAGATACATTTTTGTGGCACACAATGTGAGACAGATACCAATCCAATCTACATATAGTGAAAGCCCATAATTAACCACATATTAATTCATATGTAATATTAATTAGTTCACCTGGTCAGAGAGAAATTCTCTTTATTTCTCTGGGATACCACAGTTGCAGCCTGTAGGGGGCGCCACACAATGCTCCATCTGTATTAAAGCCCTGCATCACCCGATAATTTTGTCCTCCATAAACAGTCGGTCCTGTCGGCCTGCACCATGGGCTGCCGGGCAGCTCCAGCCTGGCCTCTCCGCCTCACTGCGCTCTTCACCCGGACACTGAGAGCGCTCCGACCCGGAGCCCCCACTGCAGTCTGGACCAGGAGGAACCTGAACGTCCAAGCGGCCAGGGAGCAGGAGGGGAAGCTGAAGAGCGTCGCTGATCTGCCGGGGCCCAGCTGGTCCACCACTCTGTACTGGCTGTTCGTGCAAGGATACGCTGACAGGGGCCACTTACTGCAGGTACCGAAGACAAACAGTCTCTGAGCTGTTTTATTCATTTAGTCCTGAAGTTTCTGAAGAATACATCAACAAGTGTGATGTAACCTGCTGCTGCTGCAGGTTAGAACAGAAAGTCTCTCATTGCTGGAACCAGCTGGTGGGAAGTTTAGCAACATCTGAACTGATCTCAAGTCAAATGTAGGTTTCTGTCATTTGTTCATGTGCTGATATTATAGTAGGGTAACATGAGCGTTATTTTCTACTGTTACTGTGTTTTATTATAACTATTAAATACTGGAAATTAATTTAGAAATGTTCTAATCCGGGCAAAGGCTTAAAGTCTGATTTAGGTTTGCATCTGACACTGAGCCATATTAGTAAAAATAGATACATTCTAATAACATGCTAACCCTAGAAAGAGTTTGTTCTTCTAATGTGAGGAAAATACTATTTTTACATATCAAAATTGTCAAAATAAGGGTAAAAATATCTGCCATCAAAAATTCAGTTTTTGTCTTAAGATCCTTCTACAACCTCCAAAAGTGATTTTTTTGTCTTATATTACTTATTTATTTAGATGTTTGCCTTTACTTGACTTAAATCCAGATAAAGGAGAACAAAGTACCAGAAGTTTGTTTATGAATTGATTATCTGTACTGAGAAACACAATCGTAAATTTCTTTGCAAAGCTAGTTGTAACTTTAAATATATAAATATATTCATCTTTCACCAGAAACAGGCAGAACTCCCTCTGAGCTGTAGAAAGTACACCTGGGTCACATTTTATTTACCCGTCTTGCATCACTAGAAGTTACATGTTGCTCTGTCTGGATTTCTTGTTTGACTACATGTTCTGTTGCTTTAAAAGGGCCCGTTTCCTTGGTGAGAGAGGGTTCTGGTTCTGGTGTGGTGTTTGCATGTTCTCCCTTTGCAGACGTGGGTTCTCTCTGGGTACTCCAGCTTCCTCCCACAGACCAAAAACATGCATGTTAGGGTATTTGCCCAAGTTGTCCTTAGCTGTAAGCGTGTGTGTGGTTATTTGTCTTGTGTGTGTCTGTCTTGCTCTGTGTTGGACCGGTGACTTTCTTCCCCACTAGTTGCTGGAGATTAACACCAGCCCTCATGACTCTGCAAGGAACTGACCGGTATAAAAATGGATGGATGTCCCCTTAAACCCAAGTTTAACATCCTGCCATAATTTTTCCAGTGTTTACAGAAGAGTCTATATGGGCCCATCTGGCGCTCCAGGTTCGGGCCCTTTGACATGGTCAACGTAGCATCTCCAGAGCTCATCGCTCAGGTCATCCAGCAGGAAGGCCGCTACCCGGTCCGGATCGAGCTGCCTCACTGGAAGGAGTACAGGGACCTGAGGGGACAGGCATACGGGCTGCATGTGGAGTGAGTTTAGACCGTTTAGTTCGATTTACATGGTGTCGATTCTCAGACAATCCTAAGTGACAAATAGGAGACAGTCTGGACTTCCTGTTACTTGAAGATGTTTTACCTCTGATCCAAAAGACTGATTCAGTTCATCATCATTAGCACAACTCTCTACAGGAAGTTAAGGTGGGGAGTCTTCTAAGTGTTTTGTAAACTATAAATAAATAAATTCCATGTGAATTTATAGGACTTCAGTGCAAACTGTGAGTACACTATGCAAACCATGTCCAAACATATTTATAAATATTTACTTTCATGACAGGCCGACCTCTAGAAATCATCTGCTCCTGTGATGGAGAAATGCACAGTGTACCGTTTTCCCAAACAATACTGTGGTCTGTTAAGCAAATAAATCCAATAACTTGTATAAGTACGTCTTGTTTCTTCAAACCTTAATTCTCTGATGCAATAAACCAAACCCAACAAGAGTCAATAAGCTGCTTGTGTTATGAGATTTATTGCCAGGAAGCTCTATTAGAGCAGATAAATATTCAACCAAACTCAAATTTTCTGATTGCTTGTGCTCAGTAGAGGTTTAATGTCCCTGTAAAACCAGGGACCTATTAGTGATTTTACAACTGACTCCAGTTTATAAGCCCGATACCCTGATCTGTGATCAGATCTTATGATCAGAACCGATCATTGATTCATTTTCAATAATGGCCTTTTATTTACTCATTTATTAGTCAAATTAGTTTCTGCAGAATCTCTTTAATCTTCAGTATTTTAAGATGTGGTTTCATGATAAATCTGATCATCTGAGCTCCTTTAAGAAACTCCAACAGTTTGTTGTGGTTTTGTAGTACAGGACCAGAGTGGTACCGGATCCGCAGCGTCCTGAACCCCAAGATGCTGAAGCTGCGGGAGGTGTCGGCCTTCGCCCCCATCATCCACCAGGTGGTCGGAGATCTACTGGGACGGGTCGAGCTTCTTTGCAGCCGCAGTCAGGACCAGGCCACGGTTTCTGACCTGGCAGCTGAGCTCTACAAGTTTGGCTTTGAAGGTTGGAGTTGCTGCAGGTTCAGACTTGATGATTGAGGTGGAGCAGGTTTTGACTATTCCACCCTGCAGGTATTTCAGCCATCCTGTTTGAGACCAGGCTGGGCTGCCTGCAGGAGGAGATTCCTGAGGACACTCTGCGCTTCATAACTGCTGTCAACAACATGCTGACGCTGTCCGACGTTGTCATCCTGTTGCCACGCTGGAGCCGCAGCATCCTCCCCTTCTGGAAGCGCTTCGTCCAGGCCTGGGACGACCTTTATGATGTAGGTATGTCACTGCAGAAATGGAACAGCAACTCTACGTTTGTGCTTTAGTTTTATCTCACTTAGTAAGGATGTATTTCACTTTGCAGCTCAGAAACTCATTGACAGAAGAATGGCTGAACTCAAAGCTCAGGTGTACAGCGGTGAGCCTGCAGAGGGAATGTACCTGACATACCTGCTGTCATCTGACAAGCTGAGCAGAGCTGAAGTCTACATCAGTGTGACAGAGCTGATGCTGGGAGGGGTTGACACGGTGAGGAGGTCTCACGTCTTGAATTTCTGCTTTTTGAAAGGTTGTACACAATTGTGAGGCAAAGCCAAAAGAATAGTACATTAAATACAGGATTTTGAAGATCACGATCATACGTTGCAGAATAGTTTTGTTGTGAGTAAGGAAGCAGTTTGCACAGTCTGATTCTTATCTGATACTTCTAAGTGTGGTTGCTGCATGCTTCTGCAGAGATGTTTGTGCAACTCAACCTACTTCCCTCACCTCTTCTGCTTTGGTTTTGTTCTGATGGTTTTTTGGCCCTAATCTGTAAAATGAACAGGAAAGCTGTTAAAAGAGCATTTTTTAGAAATGTTATAATTAGATTAAATGTATTATGTAATGATTGTCAAAGAATGGTTTTGGGTCAGACCAGCTTGCAGGGAGATACTCGGGAGTCGTGAGGTAAGGTTTTGTTCCATATTTATTTGGAGGTTAGCAACGCAGGATGCCAGTGATTCAGGAACAGTAGACAAGTCGAACAGAAACTTACAGGAGCTGACCTGGAAACAGACAAGGATACTGGAAACAAAGCAGGAGCATGACAGACGATAGCAGGTATCTGGCAGAAAACATAAATGAGCAGAATTACTGAATAACAATATAACTGACTGACAGGAACTAAAAAATGAGGGATAAATGAAGAGAACTATTACTATAAAAACTAACCAAGAGGGAATTATACTGTAAAGTAAGGCTGGGAAAGAACAATAATAATAAGGGAAACAAGCAGCTGGGTAAATAATAACAAAAAGGGGTCTAAGCGAGAAACTAAACAAGAAAAACCAAAGAAGGAAAAGAGAACTGTACTGATAATAATAATAATAATAATAATAATAATAATAATAATAATAACCAGAGGAGAAAACTATTTTAAGTAATAAATAAATGAGAAAGCAACCACCAAGGGAACTATGGTCGAGGGGAGAAAGAACTGCTAAACCCAAAGAAATAGAAACACCTAACTGAAAGAGTAAACAAACAAAACCCAAAATGGCAGATCCTGACAATGATCTAATACTCTTGGTTTTTAAGCTGACAACACATTAGTTTATGCATCAAATACTGTATTTAGTTTCCAGAAAATGAAACATATGTAAGTTTTCCTTTGTTAGGAAGTTTTGATCAAAGATAAAACAAATGTGTAAACACAACAGGATCTATTGAGGCAGCCATGATGGACTAAAGCAGAGCTGCTGAGCTACTGGTTGCTACGGTGATTCCCGCTGTTACTGGGGAACCATCATCGGACCGAAACACAGACACCTTCATGTTCTTCTGAAAGAATTGGATGTTTGTGTCTTGTTTCTCTCAGGACTCTAAATACCCAAAGCTAGGATCTGACGTTTATTAGAGTTTGTCCAAATTGTTGGAACTGCAGTGAGATCGAGACTGGAGACATAAGTGATTCAAACCAAAAAAAAAAAATAACACAGTGGGATGCTTTAGTGGAAAACATGTCACTAAATAATGATAGGGGTGTGGACCTTTCTCACAGCTTGTTTGTCTTGCCTTTCTGCTTCAGCTTTAGTCACATCTCTATATTTACCTGACAAACCTCAGGATGAGTCAAAGTTAGAAGGTTTCACCTCGTTTCTCTGCCTCTCGGCTTCATGCCGTTGTAATAATACACTACATGCCCAGACCTGACAAGGAGATAAAACAACAAAGAAAACACATTATCTTTTAGATAATGTTCTGGTCCTCAGCACACTGTGGAGTGGCCTGAGGGAACCAGAACCGCTGCAGACGTGTGACTAGGGCAGAGCAGGAGGTGTCACAGAACCTGTCTGGCTGCTTTACCAGGTTTGGGCTGAAGGTTTCTTACTTGTAGAAATAAAAATCGTCCCAGATGTAACAGAGATAAATCTGACATGCCTTGATCTGTGTTCACGGTTATTTGTATATAATTAAAAACATACATTTTCAATATAACTGATAATCTAATATATATCTTTTGTTACCCGTGCAAATTATTATGTTTAATTCTGACCTGCAGGGATTCAACAGCTGGACATTTTTAAGTAGAAAACAAAAACACTTTGTTGTCTTAGTATTTAGAGTTAAGCTCAACGCCTCCAGGCCCCTTGAAAAATCTAGAATGTAACTTTCCTGCAACAGCATCAGTGTTTCCAGCAGCAAGGGCAACTATGTCCTCGGTGAACATCTGAGGATCCACATCGGGACACAGATCTTAAAGATAGATCCTAGTAGAATTCCTGTTAGAGCATTTTGTAAAGAACTTGTGCCACAAGTCAGACTAGAAATGTATTCTTCTTTTCCCACCTGATTCCAGACGTCCAACACCTTGTCCTGGGCGTTGTACCATTTAGCGAGGGACCACAGGGTTCAGGACCGCCTGTACAGAGAAGTAGACTCTGCCTGTCCTGACAAACAGCAGCCCACCACAGACGACCTGAGCAGGATGCCCTACCTGAAGGCGGTCATTAAGGAGACGTTACGGTGAGATCTAAAAGCAGAAAATTGTGCTTCTGTTTTCATATCTGCAGAGGAAGTGGTTTGGTTGTCAGGTTAATCCAGTAGATTGTAGGTCTGGTTTCAGAGAGGCATAAAACCGTTCACAGCGAGCTCAGAAAGGCAACCAAAACCATGCCGAGAGGATGGTTACCTCTAATCTTCTTTTGCTTCAGTACTGATTTAATTTTCTTAAAAATGGAAGGTTTGGAAAACTGAAATGAATGATAAGAGGTTTTTTCGGAGCCTGATACATTGCCAAGAAGCAGAATGGATTTTGGCCTATTACTGAGCAGCCATGATTATGGAGAGGAACCATCAGACAGCATGATGAGAAGATTAGGCACAGGTGTGCTGCAGTCTGCTTCGCCCCCTGGAGTGGATCCAGAAGGAGAAAGACACAAACCCAGAATCCTGGCAGAAAGTGGTTATTCTCATTACCATCAGTGATCAGGCCTGTCGCTGTGGTTCTTCCTGCGTATTTCAGGCTGATGCTGTGCAGATGTGTGGCAGCAGAGTCTCTATAGTCGGTCTTCCATTGTTACTGTACAAGTTTAGAGATTTTCCTCAATAATGGCATCACCTTTTAAACCACACCTCAAAATGCTGATGATGGGGCTTATTCTGCTGTTTATTTAAATAGCTCCTTAGGACCTAAAGACTCTATCATTTAGAAACATTCAGGAAGTTAAGTTTTTAAAAGTATTACGTTTTGGCCTACAAGTGCTTCCATCTTGACGATTTTGGCCTACGTGACAAAAAGTTTGGACCCCCCTGGGATAGACTGTCCACGAGACATTGATCTGAGTGACCAAGATGCCAAAGCTGAGGCATAGAGGTGGGGTTATCATGAGGGGAGGGGAAAGAAAATGCAAAAGAAATCTAATATTTAGGAATAATATAATAAATGAATGTTTTACTGAAATTTTGCATCTGTAGTTTTGACCCATTTTGGTTTAACTTAACCTCGTGCCACAAATCATTTAAATCAATGAGCAAAATGTGTTTTTAAGGCTCAGTGGAAGGAAAAATGCCTTCAAACTTGCATGTTCTTCCTTTTATGACCTTTTTCATTAGATTATACAATACATGGGTTAGAAGCACGGTTTGGATCGGGCTCGCAGAATTTTTTTGGGTTTATGAAGACTGAAGGCAAAAGTTGTCCTGGAAAGATTTCATTGTTCAACAGGGTGAAAAAATGACTTGTGTGTTTGATTATGATTATGGAAGTAGGATCGCATTAAATCAGGTTTAGGGAGGTAAGAAGAAGAAACAACTCACCTGTGCTGCTGGTTGGACAAATTTCAGTACATTTCTTTAAACAAAACAGCTTCGCTCTGAGACATTTATGAGTTACTTTACATAAACTGCTGGCCTCAGGTTTCTCATTAGGTTTACATTTATATTATCTTTACCGGTCTGTAATCATTTATATGCAGAAGGCTGGTAACTTTTACCTGGACATTTATATTATCTTTAGCGGTCTGTAATCATTTATATGCAGAAGGCTGGTAACTTTTACCTGGATTTTTTTGGAGATTAAGATGCAACATCACTGGACCAAACCATGATACCACCACCACCGTGTTTTATGCTGGAGTCGAGTGTTTCTCTGTCTTCTTTTTATCATTTATCATGACAAGACATTTACTTAAACATTTCTCTGTTCTTTAACGAGCTGGAGGCCAGCATGATTTCTGTTTTTCAAGAACATTTGATTTTCATTTTCTTTCATTTGCCTGGAAGCTCTCTGTCCAGGTGATAGATATATTGCACCAACAAAAATATACATAACGTTCAGCTACTTTATCATAAAAGGCTGTTCTCCGTTTGAACTTAGAGGTTTTGTTTAATGACCTAGTCAAAAATAAATGTAATGTGTCCACTTTATTGAAATGCCCCTATTCTTTGAATCTCCTGAGAAGGACAGAGGAAGTTTTTCTGAAACCGTGCACCACATGTTACCTCATATCAGAGCTCTGCTTGCACATGCAGCATTAGCTCTAAAGTGAGAAAACTTACTTCTGTATTGTGGCGGCGCCTGTGACCAGCTGTTTCTCTTCAGCCTTGCTCAGCTCAAGCAGGATCTGTGTGTTATACTTAAGATTGCCTAAATGGGTCACTTTTGTATTTTATTCCTCAGCCTGTATCCTGTGGTGCATGGAAACGGACGCTTCGTCTCAGAGAATGAGGTGGTTGTGGACAACTACTGGTTCCCAAAGAAGGTAGGATCACTGGTTGCTGATTAAACTCCATGATTCCAGCTGTTTCACTCTGAAAATATTTATTCTTGTTTGCCTGCAGACTCAGTTCCATCTGTGTCACTATGCAGCCTCTCACGATGAAGGAGAGTTTGCTAACGCAGAGGAATTCATCCCAGAGCGCTGGCTGAATGTGGAGCCTCCCAAGAGCCACGGCAGCAGAGCCAATCCCGGCTTCTACCAGCACCACCCATACAGCTTCATCCCGTTTGGAGTCGGGGTGCGGGCCTGCGTGGGGAAGAGGCTGGCAGAGATGGAGATGCATTTCGCTCTGTCTAGGGTGAGTGATGGAGACACAGAACACAGCTGAGATGATTTATGGCTCAGGGGTCAGATCATGTGTGTTTTTCTGCAGCTGATCCAACATTATAAGGTGGAGCCTGAAGACGGAGCGCCGGTCGTGGAGCCAAAAACTCGAACTCTGCTCATCCCTTCAAAACCCATCAACCTGCGATTTCTGGCCAGAACCTGAAGGTTGCAGCACTGACAGTCAGCAGTAAAATCACCTTTCTTCATGTGTCTTAAAATAAAACGTTTTTCCACATTCCACCAGGTGATGCTATAGACTGATTAAAGGTTGGGAAGCTGTTCCTCATGGAGATTTGAAATATTCCCCTCCTTTAACACACCTGATTAAAATAAGTGGGTCATGTGTTTAAAACCTGCAGGTTAGTGGCGCCTGAGGGCCAAAGTTTGAAATCTCCTGGAGATTAATACAGAACACATTCAATAATAAAGATACAAAAATGTGATTTTAAGGAAATTATCTAGTTTGACCTACAAATTAATATATTAAAGGAAGGCTTACATTGCAGTGAACATTCCTTATAATTGCATTTTATTGCATCCATTTTAACTGCTGAGTCATACTTTTAGGTCAATTCAGCTAAATGCACAGATTTAATGCAGTTAATATTCTTTATATGTAGTTTCCTGCTGCTTCTCTTTGTCAGTATTAACTTTAGCTAGTATTTTTTTATGAATTATTTGTTTTGAATTATTTGTGTTTGTGTAATTTTATTTTTTCAGAGTTACCAGGAAAAGACGTGATCTTGTCTGCTCGGCTCCGTTTCTCTATAGACTCAGACTGCAAATGAATTAAATGAATCCAAACACAGTCGGGGGGAAAGATAAAGCATTTTAAATATTTTTATTAGGTCCTAAAATAAGGTAGAATCTCCCCCACCACCACCTTTTAGAAGAAAAACAACACATAGGGTCTCTTGCATTGCCACAAAGCAGTTTTTTCTCACAGCTTTCCAACAGGGCTTTAGTTCTTTGAGGTTTGCAGACATTAGTTGCAGCACAAAAATCTTAAGATCCCACCACAGCATTTTAGTCAGATTGAAGTCTGGACTTTAACTAGGCCATTACAGCACCTTGATTTTACTCTCTTTTAGCCATTCTGTTGTAGATCTGTGTGTGGGATCACTGTCCTGTTGATCAGCCCAAGCTTCAGCTCCCAGACAAATGGATTTACATTTGACCCTAAAGTACTTTGGTATATGGAAGAATTCATGTGTCTGCAGAACAAGCCCAAATCATTATACCTCCTCCACCGTGCCTCACAGCTGGTTTGAGTTGTTTGTGTTAATGTGCTGTGTTTGGTTACCTTCTGGTGTGTTGAGCAGTTCTTGTT
This sequence comes from Crenichthys baileyi, assembly GCA_036173005.1. Classification (NCBI taxonomy): domain Eukaryota; kingdom Metazoa; phylum Chordata; class Actinopteri; order Cyprinodontiformes; family Goodeidae; genus Crenichthys; species Crenichthys baileyi. Next base: position 243,873 of record JAHHUM010000398.1, on the reverse strand, counting down.
CACATTTATTCTAGTTGTCCTGTCATGACCTCCAACCTTTAATCTTCTAAGAGATGCATGCAGTCTCAGCTGAAGCTTTTGGGTTTTTTGTCGTCTCTCTGAGCGTTGGACTCCCCGTTCGTGCAGTGGATTAGTTGAGACGTCCATTCCTAAGAAGACTGTTTTCCACTTGTGATAATCAAGCCTTCAAATGTCTATAATTTACTTATATTCACTTTTTAAAAGAAGGTAACTTGTCATGATCCAGAGCTGTTGGTTATTGTTTTTATTTGTGTTCATGTTTTCAGTAGTAGTTGTTTCGTTATGTCATGTCTTACCATATCTGCTCACTTTTCTCTGCTTATATTAGGTGGTTTCCATGCTTGTGTTTGCATTTTAGCTTTCTAGTTTATTCTTGTGTTTTTATTTGGAGTTATTTCTGTCAGTATTCTTTGTTGGATTATTCATAGAATCTTTGTTCAGTTCTAGTTATGTTTTTACCTTTACTCGCTCCCACTGTCATGGTAATCCGCTTCATTCTGCTTATCAGACCTGTCCACCTACTATTTATGCTTCCATTTGCTCATTGCTCCTCGCTGGTTTATGCTTGATACTAATTACATGTCCATGGCTGCGTCTGTCATTTCCACGTCTGGCTGTACGTTTTTCTCTTTTTATTTGATTAAATACCGTGCTGCTTCTGCCCGTCCGTCTGCATTTGGGTCCTTCCTGACAGCTACCTTCACATGTGCCCCTTGTCAATTGTTTCTGTTTAGAGGAAGTTAATGATTACAGAGAAGTTAATGTAACAGAAACATGCCTTTATTTTTTTTTGTGTGGTATAACATCTGGCTTCGGCATCCTCATCCTAACTCTTTGTAAACAATAAACAGAAATATTGATTTCTGATGTATTGTTGTGGGGTTTTTATTTTTAACAAACTAATTTCAAAATTCACAAAAAAACAAAATGGACAAAATGCTGTTTTTTCTGTTTTGTATGTTTGTTTTTTTTAACCAGAAAAGGCTGCTAGAATTGCTGCACCTTCATCCTGTTGCACATTTTTGTGCTTTTTGTTGTAATATTTCTGTTTTTTTTTTTTCAACACTTCCTAGTTCCAGTCTGAACCTCAAAGTTTTTAATGATGTTTGATGTGATTGAAAACATATAACTGCAGTGATTTTTAAAAACAAGAATTGAGTCTGAAGGTTTTAAATTATTGTAGATTTTCTCTTATTGACACTGGGTCAAATCTATACATACCCCACTGATATTTGGTTTAATGCACCAGACCACTATTCCTGGCAGAACTGCGTTCATTTCAACTTGTTGGTTTTCTTTTTTAGTCTGAATCTTTATGAGATACATAAACCTTCATAAAATATGAACCTTTAAAAAGAATCCTGACGTCAGCCTGATTTGTCCGTTCCAGAACCAGTTTGGATGTTTGTTTGGGATCATTGTCCCATTGGATCACCCAGCTGTGTCTAAGCTTCAACCTTCTAGCTGCTGATTTGAGCAAAACCTTAAGAATTTGGAGATAGTTATTGGTTTTGAGGGGCCCTGCCTTCATGTGTATTGCACCAGTAGCGGTGGCATTAAAGCAGCCCCACAGCTTGCCACTGCCACCACCATGCTTGACAGTTGGTACTCTGTTCTTCCTGTGATGGTGGCCAAGCAGCCCAGAGCCTGGTCAACCCCCTCTAAGCCTGTCATAGGCTACAGTAACACTCGCAGGTCAGTGCACCCCTCTTAAATAGTACGTTTATGTAAATTATGCAACAGTAAATCACTTTAAAACTTGTTCCACACCTAATGTGATATTTATCCTGGGAAACAACCAAAGCTGCACTACCAAAGACAAAATATATTGTGAAAGTTCTGATATTGGAGAATGGGGACATAACCAGTCTGTGGGAACCAGATTTCTGGCTGGATTTCAGGGGATCAAATAATTATTTCATTCAATGAAATGGAAATCTTACTATTAGTTTTTATTTAATGTGTTTTTCTGGGTTTTTGATAAGCTGTCTACCTCGTTACCTAGGTGTTATTAAAAGCTCCCCCTGCAGGTGTCGCTGCAGAGCTCTTATTTTTCCTTCCAGCCAGTAAACGCAGCTTCCCACAGGCCTGAACTCGTCATTATTTGCAGCTGAGGCTTCCTCCTCCTCCTTCTGACGCACCGCCTTCTCCTCCATCATCAGTCCATCATCTACCCACCCCCATCCGGACCGCAACCTGGATGCTTCAGCACCCTGTTTATCCGATCGGAATGTAAGCCGGGTTTTTCTGTATTCCCAGCCCGGTCCCTGTCCCTGATGGATGGTTAATCAGGTCGGGGATCACGCCCTGCAGCCTGCCGGGGACTCGGGGATGAAACCGATGGAAATGGTCGGTGTTGGGGGCTCTCCAGGGCCCCAGGTTGTGAAGGTGGAGACCAGGAGTCCAGCTGTGGGGGAAGATGGTGAGTGTTTTTACTGTGCAGCTGCTGCAGGCAGACAGAGAGGGGTTTATCTGGAAGGTGGAGCAGCTGCAGTGAAGCAGGACTCTCTGTGGGGATGGGTTACTGCAGGTCAGCGGGCTGTGTGTGATGGATGGTGAGGGTCTGACCCGGATGGACGCATCAGAGTGGATAATCATGTTGGTACTTCTGATTAAAACGAATGGATCAATGCATGGTGTGATTGTAGGTCTGAGTTGTCCCACAGCCCGTGAAGTGGTCTTTAATTATGTATTTTACCCTCATATACTTGTATTCTTTAGACAGAAATGTAAAACCTCCTTCTCTTCCTCCTACTTATTCACAAAAATCTGATTCTTTCTCGTAACTCTTTAAAAAAATAATATCTATAGATCTAAATGGGAAGCCACAATGTAATGGTTCCACCCTGGAAGATACGACAGAAAGAGACGAAAAATTGTATGAGATAAAACCTCTCATATCCAAGAATTGAATTATTTTAGATATTTGATCTGTTGAGCAATTAAACTAGTTCCATATAATTCTGGATTCGACCAAATGAAGAAAACAAGACTTTAAAACTTACTGATTCTCTTTCATATATTGCTAATTGAACAGAACATTTATTTAATATCTTGACACACAAAGAAAAGCTACAGAGTACCACAATGAAAGTCTGAACACAACTCAAAATACCACAGAGATGCTTTCATTTTCAAAAACAAACCACAAAAAGTGTCTCCTGGACGTTTTGTTGTCTAAAAATCTGATCTAGTTGAGTGATCAGTGGTTGGTTGCTGTAAATGGGTTTTATTCTGACCTGAAAAACTTCCAGATCAAAGCTAGAGGCATTAATGCATTTCTATATCTGGATGGTTGGATCTGTCTCCAGGTTGGAGAGACCCAGGTGATGAGCTGCATTCCTGGGTTATTTTTCTCTGTTGTTTGCTCTGATTTTAAAAAGAACATCAACGGCTCCTGCAGATCCAGGTGAAGGGAGTTGTTAGAACCACCCAGCTTCATGCAAACCCTCAATGTGACCCAAATCAAAGCCCATCGGGTTCTGATAATGTTCTGATTCTTTCAGATACTGTATATAATATGGACATGGTCTGTGTTTTATTTGTTAAAAAAGCTCAATCTGTTATTTTTGTACCTTTGGAGCTCTTGATGGTATATTGGTGTTGAACTAAAACTAAACAGAATATCTCAGCTTGACTAAGCTGTGCAAAGCAGCACCTGAATGAACCAAAAGACCTCTGGAAGAACACCAACGTGGAGATGTTTGGTCTTAATGCGCAGCACCTCATATCAGGGCACAGTGGTGCAGGGTTTATGATATGGGCTTGTCTTGCAGCTACAGCTATGAACTCTTTTGCATATTTTAGCTCTCTCTTTGTTTAATCTGTTTATTTTTGTACACCTGAGGTTAGATTTAATTGGCCAGATCAGCTTCATTATGTCCAGGCAACCTAGAAGTAAAAGAGGGTGTACTTTCTTTTTACTGTTACTGTACACCTTCTAGATGTGCCAGCTGCAGTGGTTACTTTGAAACCAACGTGTCCCTCTGGTTTCTGTCAGATTTAATCGGTGATGTTGTGGTCCATTCATTAGGAGAAATCTTCTAACGGGACGTTTCAGACTCATTACAACATGGCTCAGTAGTCAGTCAGACCACCTCATTATTATGCGGGAACATATCAGCTCATCTTGTGTGTGTGTGTGTGTAATGATCTGCAGCTCTGATGTTGTGGTGCTTTTAGGATGGATGTTCACAACAATTACCTAAGAAGAGCCCTCTTTAACCACCTCTTTATGCACTTTGTGATGGAAAATGATTCCATTTACAGTATTTTTTACGGAGACGGTAAAAGTCTGTTTTTATACATAGTAAGGTGGATGTCTGTGATCTGCTGTGTGTGTGTGTGTGTGTGCCAGATTACAGAAAAACTGCACAGCTGGATTTCATGAAATCGATTAAAGACGAGTTAGAGCACTGGTTGAGTGACATCGCTGGAACTGTGAAGATCTGCTGTAGGGACACATGAAGGATGTAAACCATAAATGATGGCTTTAATTTTTTCCCTTGTTTGCTGCAACAATAGGGTGCAGAACGTGATGCATCCCTGCAGAATTCTTGGGACAATGAGCATTTAAAATGATTCAACGTCCCTGAGTGTAAACTGGAGGTATTATTATGTCCTGAGCTGCCATTTTCTCATGTATCTGCAGCTGAACGGCACAAACTGATCACAGAAGAAGAAGAAGCAGAGCCCTTTCTGCATCCACCAGGTCCCAGATGCACTGCTGCTACTTTAAATGTTCCTTTAGCGCAGTCACATGTCTGAGCTTCCTGGCAGGCACTGAAAGGCGTTCTGGGTCATTGCTAACTGAAGCAGCTGCAGCAGGTTGAAGGAGAGTGAAAGGCAGCATCTCCTCTGCACAGTGACTCCTGCTGGGAATTTATCTGTGCAGGACGAAGTTCTAAAACAGATGCAGAACTCTTTGTTTGTTCTCAGGGATGTCAGGTGGCACGGCTCTGGTTCTGCAGCCCATCGGGGGAAGGAAAATGCCACAACAAGTCACATCGGACCCTGCAGCAGCACAGCACTGCGCTGATCTCATGAGTCTGTGTGATGTGGAGTAGGTTGACTGTTGCATGAAGACACAAACTGCTGAGCAGGTCCGGCATCAGGCAGCTACAAGGAAAAATAACGGAAACTTTATTCACTGTGAATCAGATTAAAGCTGCTCTCCAGTCTGGATGTTGAATAAATTCAACTGCTACTGAACTGGTGATGACTGGGATTTAATGGTTTTCCCTGAGATGTGCCTGTAGCTGAAGTTGGTTTCCGTAGTGTCAGTGCCAGGGGGCCCTGATGGGCTCTGTTGAGACTTTAATTAGTCTCCTGTGTTTTCCGAGCTCATTGGGGGGAACTAATGCTGTCCTGAACCTTAGTGTGACTGCCGGGTTTTTAACTTGGAGTGATTTTAGAGGCTAAACCGTAATCCAGAAATATTTTCTTGGTGAAACAATAATTTGATGGTTTAGTTTGATTCAATTTAACCAGCTGGAGTTAATACTCTGAATGAAAGACCAAGAGTTGGATGGTTTTTTTTTTAATCCAACATGGCTGCCTGCTGTTTGCTGTTTATTGTCCCTTTTGTGTCCCTTTACAATTTTTCCACTTTGCTGCTGGTACACCTGAATTTCCTCACTGAGGAACAATAAAGGATATTTCTATTCTATTCTCTAAATCAGTCAGGCACACAGTGCTGTCCTGCCTCTGTTAGCCAACATGTTGCTGCTGCTGCAACGTTAGGCTGGTCCCTCATCACAGCACTGAACAAATTCTGCTGGGTTTCTGAATTTTCCAAGCCCAGAGCTGCATCACTCCCAGATTTAAATTCCAACATTCCAGAGGAAATTGAATGCATCATAAGATTCCCTGAACCCTAATCCAACAGCCATACATTATTTTAGTGCATGAAGCTTAAATAATTGATTAGCTTCACTATAAAAACTTTTTTCTGATTTTAAAGATAATAAAAACTTGTTTCTGACCGCAACCAGTTGGTTTTTTGCAATTCCGAATGAATAATGTCATGACATTAGCGTCCTGTAGTGACTTGGTCCTCTTTAGGGTCTTGGAGCCTGTTCCAGCTGTCAGTGAGGTGGGTTATTTCCAGAAGTGGTCCCCAAACCCATCATAGAACCCATACAGTTGGAGGTGTGTTGGAGCGGGGATGCATCCAAACCTTCAGGACAATGGCACTCGAGGACCGGAGTTGCAGACCTCTGATTTAAATAATACAGGATGGCTCCTCAGACTCGGCACACAGGTCCTCCCCATGTTACTGTTCATTACAACAGAGTCCGATGCCCCACGATTCATCAGTGATCCAGTCAGGGCCCTGCACTGTGCAGCACCGCAGGCGGCTGAGCACCAGATGCTTGTTCAGCTGTTGGATCCGACAGGTGCACAGCGGCTGGTCTCTGCACACAGATGGAGGTCAAAAGAACACAGAGCAGAGTTCTGTTCTGTTCTTCTGAAAGCAACAAACGGAGCCAGAACCTTTGATTGTTCCTGTGGGAAGCTGCGAGCGTTATCGACGCCTCCATCAATGAGCCGTGATGAGTGTTATCAAAGCGGGTCCATCAGGGCGAGTTCTGCACGTGAGCTTAATTCCAGTTGTTCCAGCAGAAACCAGAGCAGAGCGTTTGGTTTCAGAGATGGTAACAAATTCAAGTAAATCATTCATCCACATGCAGGCTGGTAATTACAGCACGGTTTGTAATGATGGTCTGTTAATGGATCAGTTGGAGGGTTTCTCCTTTAGAGGCTGGATTCTCCAGGCTGCATCAGAGAAACTGGTTTGTTCCTCTGTCTGTGTGAATGTCACTCTGCTCAGTTGGAGATTGAAATTTATTAGAAACATTTCCTGGGGAGGCAGGAAGATTTGAGATGTAGTTTCCTTCCTGCTTGTTCCTGGGTTTAACAGGATCACTTCTCCAAAAACTCAACTTTTATACTGTAAAAATCGAGAAAAGGTATAAACTATCACTTTAAGGCATCACATCCTACAAGATGATTGAATAAGTTTCAATAATTACACCAGTTAACTCATGTTTCCCTGTTCTGTTATGGAAACCACAGAAATGACTAAACATGTGGCAGAAAAGAGCCCCAAACGGATTTCCAAGCAGCAAGAAGATTTAAATTGCTGGAGAGAGATAAAATCATCAAAACATCAACAAATGGGTTCGAAATGATAAAAACAAACAGAAGAAAATATAAAAGCATACAAATCTAAAGCAAAACAATAAAAACAGATACATAATGACCAGAAAAGGACAAATAATGGCTTTAACCAGTTTTAAAATGACAGAAACTTGACACAAAATGGTCAGAATTAAATGTGAAAGATCCTGAAAGATGCAAATTAATGATAAAGAGTCACGCAAAAAAAAGAATATAGGCTTAAAAATATGCAAAAGACCAAAATGGAAAATGAAAAAAGCATAAAGAGAGACATTGGTTGAAAGTCAACATATGAAGGTAGCGGAACAGACAGAAATGGATGCACCATGAGCACAGAGAGGCCTAAATAATAGCTGATGCAAAACTAGATTTTAGAACTCAAAATGGTCGATAATGGAGGCAAAATGTCCACAAACAGATAAAGAATGGCTGCAAAATCAAATTCAACACAAATGGAAACCTGCTGCAAAGGGGTAAACTATGATAGATGAACACTGCAAAAATAAGAAAAAGAATGTAAAAATGGTGTTAATGGATACAAAAAAGTAAAAAGAACAATCATGTGGTGCAGAACCATTAAACCCACATTCAAAATGAACATAAACTCACAAAAATAACAAAGTACCAAAATTATACTACAGATCTGATCTGAAAAAAATGCAAAAAAAAAACATAAAGAAAAGAATAGGTTCAATTCAAAAGAGCAATAAAAAATAGGAAAACCAGCACAGAGATTGAAATGGCTACAAAGATACAGAATGACTAAGGACCATTAAAGAGGCTACACTGAGACCAAAACAATCCAAAATCATATGAAAGGTTTCAAATACGGCCACAAAAATATTAGTAAAAGAAGGGAGGCAGAATGTTGACAAAATAAATATGAAATAACAATCAAATCTGCCCTCAGTGCAAATGAAAATCCAGAAAAGATGCAAAACACTGACGAGGTGGTGAAAAATAATCACAGAAAGCATCCTAGGCAGAAGTCAGGTTAATATAATAATGTATACAAAACAACAAAAAACATAACATTGCAGGGCTGATGGGGCAACACCCAGGATCCACGGTGATGTTCTGATTCTGTTTGCCTTTTCTCCATGGGAGCAGGGATGTTCCTGAGAGGCTGGGAGCTGGATGGATCCTCAGGGAGACGTTAACCTCACTGAGCTGCAGCAAGAAGAAGAAGGCAGGTCTTTGTTGTAGGATGGAGGCAGTTGCATAAGAAGGAAGAAAACAGGATTAGGATCTTATTTGTCCTTGGACATGCAGCAGCAGGAGAAACTCAGGACTTCATCTGCAGCTTTTCAACAATTCTCTGGTTGTTTGGGACAGAAAGTGTTGATCTGGAGGTGCAGCAGCAGGTCTGATGATACCACAGATGTTCAAACCTCAATCTGATGCTTTTTTAGACAATATTCTGGTTGTTTTAAAGCTCTTGACCCGGCCTTCAGCTACACTGCATCCAGACAAGTCTGATCTTTGTAAAAAAAGACCCTGCAGATAGCAGGGGGATGGATGCTCAGAAAGCACAGCAAGAAGCTAACAGTCCAAGCAGTCCAGTAATATCAACCATAAATACTCAGAAACGACGCATTTCATCCACTTTCAAATTCCAGATGAAGGTCCAGCTTTAGATTTTTGAGTATTTATAAAAATAAATCAGTTAAACATGCTTTAGCTTTGTCTGCAACAATGTTGGGAGCCTATTATTATTTTATAATTAGCTCAGCCAGGGTCTGTTTTGTCCTGATCATAGAGAAGACGGATTTATATTAAACATCTAAAGGGGCCTGGATGGAAAACACTGTTCTCTGCTGTGGATTTTAAAGCCTTTTACCTTTGAGCTGCAGGAGTTTCTGCCACCAGGTTCGTCACATTTAGCGACAAAACAAAGGAAGGAAGTGTTACATCAAGTGTTAACACCTCTGCAACACCCTGTGGAAAGGTGTCATATTGCTGATTTCTATAAGCACAGCAGGAGCCTGTTTGTTTCCTAAACTAAACCAGCTGAAAATGAGTTATTAAAATAAAACGACCAGAAAAAAAGGAAAATAATGACTACATCTTGACAGAAACGGCTGCAAAACAAATATAACATGAAACAATAAAGAGAGATTAAAAATTGCTAGAGAGAAATGCAAAGAGAGCAGAATTTAATGAAAAATAACTTGGATCAATCCAAACAGAGTAGTTATAATCATAATCGACGCATGGAAGAGTCGTATAATATGTAAAATAACCAGAGAGTTCTGCAAAATGACAGATTCTGTTATATTTGATTCCAAACAAGCGGCTGCACAGAACATGAAGTGATCAACAGAACCACCTGAAGGAGACATCAGGTAAATAAAAACACCAAGATCTTCTCTTAATTGTTTCAACACGAAGCTGTTTGAAGTTTCTTTTCATCAACAAGGAGATCTCATCCAACAGGTTCTCTAGTTTAATGGTGCAGGTTGTAGCCCCATGAGTTTCTACCAGAAACCATCATGACCTGCTCTGTCCAAAGCTTTTATTGGAATAGCTCATGTTGGTTCCATGACTCCAGCTCCTCTCCTGCCTGGGTTGCAGCCTGTTAATGATGCTGCTGAGCATCCCTTTGCCGGGGTTTCTAATCAGATTCATTATTCTGTGCCGTTGTCTCAGGTTGGCTTCAGGTAGTCTTGAACCTACAGAGTTTTCTACAGAGTTGACCAGGTTAAAATCTGAGAACCTTCAGCAGGACCTTGGAGCAGTTTTCTGGATGTTTTTCAATTCTAAACATTCATCTGAACAAAGAAATCCACATCCTGTTGATGTACAGTCTTTGTTTAGAGCTTAACAAGGTTCTCCAGATGTTTGTTGAGGAACAAATGGTATTGACTTAAATGGATCAGGAAAAAAGACAAAGACAAACACCTTGGTGCCTCTATCTCCTCTGACTCCATCGACAGATTCTCCACCTAGCAGGAAGTGCCATCAGCAGCATCATCCAGGTTCTCTTTGTGGATCGGCTCGTTCCCTCTCATCCTTTATGTAATCTGCTGAGGAGGTGTGAGAACGCCTCGGCGTTCCTGCCTCGTCCTCACAGAGTCACGCAGCTGTTTGTGGGTGAGAGCGCTGAAAATAAGCTGCATGATCCACAGAACGAGTCATGAGATGTGACTCACCTTCTTCCACTCATCTTCACAGAACTGAATCTTCTTCTGAGGCAGCTGTCGGGTTATCTGTCTGATTCTTTTTTTAAGATCTGCCATTTTTCAGGTGTTGCTCGGTGCTCGAGGTGAAGACTTTGCTCATTCTAGTCTTGAGGCTAATCGATTATTTTTAAAGCTTTAGTTAACTTTCAGCGCCACAAAGATTTTGCATTTATGTGGAGCAGAAGCAGCTTCATTCATTTGGAGGATTAGAAACATTAAAACATGGAAGGTTAAAGGTCTTTGGTTGGTCTTGCTCCCATCACTATTTATTATTATAATTATGAATGGCATAAAGAAGTGAAGTGAACCGGATTCCTTCACAGTTTCGGTCCATCCATCCATCCATCCATCCGTCCGTCCGTCCGTCCGTCACTCTGGAATCCTGACGTGGAAGAATGTGTAGCACCTCTTAGTGAGGCTTCAGGAAATCAGATTAATAATTGAATGTTTATGTTGATTTTTTTTTAGCATTTAGACAGTAAATGTTACATAGTGGTGCAGATGTGTCCCAAGACTTACATTAATGTTCATAAACATTACTCCCACCTCTCCTGTGGGAATGTATTCACCCTTCCCTGGACAGTCTGTCTCTGTTCCTCTGTGTTGGAGACATGTGCCGCCGCTGCCGGTGGCGGCCTCATCTCAGTCACGTTTTCCCATCAGTCCCAGCTCTTATTGATGAGCAACAGCACAGCTTCATCCGCAGACCCGATCGACGCCAACAGACCTCTCCGGAAGCTGACATGTAAACCGGTGACACACTCAGTCCTCAGCTGTGAGCGGCGGGACGCTGGCAGCTCGTCCCTGGCTGCTCGCCCACCAGCCTGTTACCTCCTGAATAACTCGGAGAGCTCATCAGAGAGCCGGCGTTCAGGCGCAGGGAAGAAAGACTGGGATGAGGACATGTCAAATCCTGGGCTCTTCAGGTCGGTGATCAGCTTTACCTCTAACAACTGATCAGATTATCCTGTTTCTGTAACTTTGTACCACTTCTTGGGTCCTTTCATTTTATCCTGATGGTTAAGAGAAGATGTGTGCTGCGTCGTATGTTGGTTTTCAGAACCAAAACTGGAATTTCTGTGGAAAAGATGGATCTTGCTGGCAGACAAGTATTTGTCTATACATTTTACCTTCATCTGAATATCAGCAGGCTTTAAAGTAAAGACGATGTATTGAGTTGACATGCAGGAAAAAATCATGTCATGTTTTTATGGTTTCTGAGTCAGTTGCTGTAAATAAATCAGATTTACATATTTTGGCGTATTTGTTAAAAATACGTGGATGTTACAGAACAGAGAGTGTTATTTTGAACCTCTGAGGGTTTATTTTCCTCTCGCTGCACCTGTTCAACATGTGCTGCTGCTCCATGTCTGTTCTTCCTGCTTTGAGACCCGGGAGACGTTGCCCATGCAAAGTGACTTGGAAGCAGCTGAAGAGCAGTGAGTAATGTTTTATGAGGCTGTTGCATAACTCAGCTCAGTGGGAAGGACACGGCTGCTTTTATTCCCATTCATCCTTTTTATTCATCCCTCCTCCTCCGCCTTCTTCTTCCTTTTACCCTCCCTTGCTTTCCTGTCAGGGAATTCTGCAGCGGTTTGATGTGAATTTAGATAAATCATCATCTGAAAAACCGAAGAAAGTCAAAACTTTAAGAAAATCATTAAGTTATCTAAAGAAATCCCAAAATTCGGATAAAAAACTTGAGTCAGGTTCTGTTGAGTCCGATTTTTTTGAAAAATGAAACAGACTATGGAAAGTGCTTTCTCCAGACTTTATTCCCTCTGTCTACATAATCCATATCCGAGTTTCAAAGCTAAAAACTTGCTCCAAGTAGAGCGTTTTGATTCTGTTTGTTTAAAATGTTGGATTATTTTCTCTTTATCGGCCACATCAGGTCTTGTATTGATCACCTCAGGCAGAGCGATCTCTGTTGTTTTAGTTGGTGGCTGAAAACCACAGATGCAGCTCAAACACCTCTAAAGGTTCCTTGATGTTACTCAGGTGGTAGAAGAACAGGTGTGTTGAATTCTTCATTTAGGCATTTCCTCTAGTACCTTAAATATTTTTGACCTTTTTAATGAAAATAAATAGATTCAGTTATTCTTACTGACTGAATAACATGATGTGCCCTCACAATTCCCAAGGTCTGCATCTGATTGGCTGTTCAGACCCTCATGATGACTCCTTCCCAGGAACACTACACAGAACCATCCAATCAGAAATTGACTTTTAAAATGTGTCTAATCGGCTGGGGCTTTGTTTGCGGGAAGGAGTCATCAAGGCGGTCTCATCTGATGAGAAAGTAAAAAGCTACGCCTGACCCATAGTAGGCATCTTTTCCCATTCTACCTCTGATGTTCTGGTCCAGTTTGCTGGATTTGCCAGAACTTCAGGAACTTTATTTTTTTCGAAATAAATATCAGATGTTATAGCTCAACATTAGGCCTCAGGAGAAAGACCAGTAAGACTTTGGATAGGGGTTAAGGAAATTTTGTAGATTGTAGAAGTAATGTTGGGGTCTTTGATTTGGAAACTTTGGAAAGTTCTTTCTGTGTCCAGCTGAGAGATCAGGATGATCTCATTCTGGCAGCAGCAGGTCCGTGGACGCTCCTCACCACCGCTCAGGACTTGGTCACGACTGACTGACACACACACACACACACACACACCGGTCATGTTGTGAGCTGTCAATGAAATCTGTTCTGTGACACATCACCAGCCGACACGGTTTCTGTTCAGCCGTGACGTTTTTCACATTTACAAGAAGGTTATTTCCTTCACTAAAGCGGCAAACACAGATTAATAAATAAATGTATTAATCTGTGTTTAGTTAGTTTCAAAATGTAGTTCCTTGAAATTCCAGTCTGTTTCCTCTTATGACGAATACAGTATTGGGTGAAGGTAACATATCCCACCAATGAGGTCACTGAGATGTCTGTCGACTGGTTAGCTGAAATAAGGAAATGTCAAAACCATCAGACCTCGGACTCCGACCAGCGGTCAGGGAGTTTGTTCCCAAAGCAGTGAGTAGTATTGCTAAAAATGGCTGCAGGGCTTCATTCATGTTTAATTCAGACAGAGCTCCAGCTAGAAGAAGTGCTTCTTTCTGATTTATTCAGGGCGTTAAGAGCAGAACGGTTCTCCATGAGTCAGAAGTTATGAAACCGCTTCAACCTACTGTTCAATGAGCAGAACCTGAACAAATTTAAACTGATAACTCAGGGTGAAGATATCTTCATAAAAAACCAACACTGAAATAAAGTCTCAGAGTTTGGATGCTGAGAGAAAAAACGGGCTCCCTCTGAGGATCTATTTGCAGTCAGATGAATTAAAGTTTTAGTCTGGAGATGTTTCTGTCTGAGCTCCTTAGGAAGCAGAACTGTTACACAGATAAGACTCATTTAAATATAGAACAGACTTTTTCCTCCAGGGATGGTCGACTTTTCAGCCCTGAGACGATTCTGTCTTGTTTGGCTGAGTTTAACTGAATTGTTCCGTTTTAGAGTAAATAAATACATGTAGTCGACCCTGATGACGAAGACTTTAACCAGGCTGGAATATTTTTAGAAGTAAGAAATATTTTTAATCTAACACCCAGAGTTTTTAGTATGTTTTAAACATTATTCTTGCTCCAATAAGCTCTGGAGTTCCTCAGGGATCAATTTTTCTACCTCTTTGTGTTCTCCTTCCATCCTTTAGGAACAGGTAGCTGAAGTAAAGGTGAAGCGGTTTGTCATATCCTGTGTTATTTATATCAGAAGCACATATATTTCTTATTGTACTCTTTTTACTTCTCATAGTTTGGTTATAGTTTATATGTAACATGAAACATAATTTTTCATAATGGAAACCTCAGGTCATGCAAACTAACTGCACTGCCAACACATAAGAATTTTAAACCTTTTTTTTATTATCTAATTCAGCTAAAAACTTCCTCAAATTAGATTATTTGCCATATTTTATTTTATATTATAGAGAAATTAAACATAAATTATTGTTTTAAATCATAAATCTCGGACGCAGACATTGGTCGAGTTTAATGTGAAGGACTTATTGGATCTAGGTCTTTGATCCGGTTTTGTACAGTTAACATCCATCAGGTGTTTATGTCTTTAGAAATATGTTCTGGCTTTAATAAGGTTTGGTCATTTAATAGGACCTGCTACCATGTGTCCATCTGCCTTTAATTGGGCTGGCTTATTAAGTCTTTGCAGGCTTTTTGTGCCGTTTGCAACCCTAAGCCATGTAAAAGTGTATGTTTCTGTAATAAGTGTATGTTACGGCTTGCAGTATCGGCACTTCCAAATTTTCCTCCACTGTGTACCGTTCGGGTTTTTTTTTCAACCCGCGGTACATCAGCGCCATCAACTGTAAGCTGTGGACAACTGATATAAATGAGAGGCCCGATGCGCTCCATTAGTTAGAACAACCTGGAAAATTGCTCTGAATCCATCAGAAATGGAAATAAACAGTTTTTTTTCATGCTGAATGTTGTGCTAAGTAACCTGATTAGGTTGCAAAACAAGCTACTACCAATCTGTCTTTCTGCATTTTAACATTAGATAAACATGTTTTCTGACATAGTTTGGAAAGTGTGATTTTTTTATTCCAACAACTTTAACATTGTTTTATACATGTGGCAGTCATCTTGGGTTTGATGTCAGGGTTGGTCCAACCTTTCATGTAAAACAATATCCAACTTTAGAGGTTCCAGTTGATTTTTTTCTACTCGGAAAGTGGGATTTACAACTTTTTAACACAGATGGGGTGGACCGTAATCTTTACCATAGACTGAATACAAGAAACATGAATGTTGCTATGGTCGCTAACTCATGACCCGCTCTTCTCTGCTTTTGATTACGTTGGATTTAGGTTGGTTTGTCTGTAAAAACAAAACGCAAATTTTACTGATTTTTTTTTTTTAGTTTTATTCCTTTTCATAATTTTTTTTAAGGATTTCAGAATCTAAAAACACAAATTAACATTTTTAGGAAATGACAAACTAAACAAATTGTTGAACAGGTATGAAAACGAGAAAAAAGCAAAAAATAATCAACAATCACATAGAAAAATACTAATCCCACTAAATACCATTAATAAATATTAGAAAACTAGAAAGAAATGTTGGTAAAATGAGGAAATGCAATCGGAAATCAGGAAAACCATAAAAATTCTGGTATTCTGAAACCAAATTATTAAAAGATGTACTTTAACCATAAGAAAAATAAAAATAGATAGAACATAGTGCTGAAACCCAAATTAAAAATATAACCAAACTAGGGTGGGCTAACTTAAAATCTGAGAACAGAAAATAAATATTAAATAAAATTGGGATAAAAATAAGACGTAATTATGATAGTTTATTAAAAAGTTAAAATAGAAGCTTTAGCTTCAGGTTTTAATAGCACATTTTCTGTTTTGTGTCCTAATTTAAAGCTGTGCTGCACAGATACTGAGGTTAACCTTCTGATCCATCGCAACCTCTCCTTCAGCCTGAACCGATGGTTTAGGATCACATGGCTGCCTCTTTGTCCTCCGGCTGAAGTCGGGCTCTTAGAGTGCAGGCGTGTAAACAAATGAAGGTCCTCACAACGTGAGCAGGAAAAGGCCAAATACACTCTGACGGGTCCTCTGATTGGCTCTCACACTGTTACTATGGGAGCTCCGGCCGCGTCTCCGATTGGTCTGTGTTCAGACTGAGATGAATTGCTCTCCTGTCAGTCAGTATCCCTCTGTCGTTATGGCAACAGACAGGAAGCAGGAGGGCGGGAGGAGAAGACTGTTGTTGTTATTGTTTCTGCTGCCGGTCTGCGCAGCAGCAGAAGAAGAAATTCCTGACATATCTTTATTTTTTAATCGGGATGATCTGTCTGCGAACACAAAACCTGCAGCTTCTTCTCTTCAGAACAAAATGGCTTAATGCTTTCAAACACACACACACACACACCCTTACAGTCATGCTGCCGGGTCACTCGGCTGCGACCTGCTAATCTCTGACCACAGGATGATTATTAAAATGACATGTTTGGATAGAAGAAGCAGATAAAACCGTTCAGCTGGCTCACTTACTGCAGCATGCTGAAGCGGCGTCGGGTGTTTTTTTGTGCATCTGTCTGCAGTCATTTCAGGGCTGTGTTTTTATTTATCGGCCCTGAGTCTGTTTTCATGCATTCAGATGTAGATGAACTTGAAATACTGCAGGTTTTATCCCCAGCAAACACTAAAACATTAATATCTTAGAAGAATCTGTCCGATTTGTTGCCATGCTGTCATCTAATCGGATGCGTTAGGTCAACTCTGACTGTGTCAAAGCTTTTTTTCAGCAACCTTCCCTTCAGAAAACTTTTTCTGCCTTCTGTCAGACAACAATAAGCTGCAAAAGAGCAAATATAACTATAGGAACATTCATTATTTTACTTTTAAGGCCTGTAATCACACTTTACATAATGCAATATCACCTAAGGGTCTTCATAACTGCCTAAACAGAAAGCATTCACTACAGTTTGGTTCTTTTTCTGTAAATATCTAACTTTTGGGATTTTATAACATTTGTTTTGCAATGTTTTTGCTTTTTCTATTTTAGGTTGATTAAACCGTTAATAGGAGGAAATTTCTTACAGAAGCTCTGAGAAATGTTTCCTATACTGGCTGCAGGCATTGTGTTGCAGCAAAGCGAGAGCCGATTTGAATTTAGCAAAATTTGCACATTTCAAATGAGGCGAGTGAGCAGAGTTACATCACCACTTCCTGTTTTTAATAATATCTTCAGTTCCCCAAAGGTTCCAGTAAAAAGGGAAAATGATTGAAAATAGTGTAGTGTTTATTTATTAAAGTGTAGTAGATTTAAAAGGAATATACAATCATGTTTACTGCTTTTTATTTTTAATTGTGTTCCCGCTTGTAGCTCAGGATAGTTTTATTTATTTCCATAACTGAAATAGCAACATATGCAAACACGTAAAAGCAAGAAAGTGAAGACAGGGCAGCCGAGAATGAGGGCAAAAGCTGCTGAAGAATAGTGATTTTGTGTTTGGAACATTGAACTCAGACATCAGTGCAGAACACAATGTCCACCCAGACCAGAGTTGTGCTACCAAACTCTCCTGCTCGAATTTAAGGTCATAAGGTGAATATTTATTCAGTGATTTTTGCAGAAAGGAGATCAGGAGAACCTTTGTGTGAGACCAATAGCTTTGACACCTAACAAACCAGCACCCTGTCCAGTGGTTTAAACGTAATCTGTGTTGATCTTGGTCTGCCTGTAATTCATCACTGTGGGGAGTGGCCACATCTGATTAAAACGTATTCAAAAAGCTTAAATTGTGTTATCATTCAGATAGGCGATGTAATTTCATCCCGAGCAGTGGGACATTTGGTACCCACCCAGACAACCCACAATTTAAACTAATTTTCTGTATTCTACTCATGGTCAGCTTGTAAGAAAATTTTATTTTATGACTCCAAATAATGTGGACGTTTCTTAGAGCTAATTTTGTTATTAAGGGACATCATATCATATTTTTTAAGAGTAATTTGCCCCAAAAAGGGATCAGAACCAAACTAAATGGGAAAATAAAGTGGAACGCAATATTTTCAGAAAATGATGATCAGCTGACTTAAAATACATGTGAAATTTGAGTATTTGTATTAACATTTATCTTCACAATTCCTGAAAATATTTTACTACAATGAAAACTAACCCAAATGCAAGGGCTTAAGTACATGGGCTGGAAATGTTTAGCTTAATGCTTAGAATGTTGGACCTGTTGTGATTGGTTAGTTTGGAAACATTTTAAAGGGTTGATTTCTGGTTATATGCTGACCCCAGCCATATGAACTCTTTCAAGAGCTTTAGAAACGTGCTGTTTGGGTTAAACGCAGAGCTGAAAACTTGTCAAACCTGCCAGACCGGTTTCCATCTCTCTGCAGGTCAGAACCTAAACCTCACCCACCTGAGGTAGTTCACTGCAGGGAAAAAGGGAGAGTGTTCTGGGAATAAAAAGGCTGAAAAAACAGGTGAAAGAAAAACATTTCTTAACAAAGAACAGAAAGTCAGAAGCTAGCATATCGGAGTGAAGTTTTCCTCACAGCTGTTGTATAAGCACCTCTGACCCAGAAAGCTCCTGCAGTCGGCCTGAGCTGACTTTGAGATGGAGAGAACAAAAACAGCCTGAGGGGGAGGAGGAATGATCTTCAGATCATAAATCTTTGTCCTGCATCATATACTGAGCTGCTATCACCTGAAGGGGTGGGGGTTGCTGAAAGACAGGCAGTAGAGACGGAGAGAGACGGGAGCTGAAGGATGAGCTGGAATTTGGCAGGAAGTCTGGCAGCAGGTAGCTAAAAGAGGCAGGAGGACAGAACAATTAAGGAAGAACAGGTGGGAAAAAGGCAAAGACTAAAGGACATTCATGACTGAGTGGATAAAAGAAACCATTGTCCATTTTTCTTCACAGTTTAACCCAAACAAGCATCTAATGGGTTCTGATGGATATAAACAGCTGATCTACCTGAGGAGCAACAGAGTAATAATTTTCCATGATATCAGAAGTATTTATTTACTAGAAAAATTCTCATTTATTTAGTTTTTTACAATAAAAGAGACCTTTATTGAGGTTTATTTATCGTCTGAAAACAACACTTCTTTTGACTTAACCCTTTCTTCTCGCCTTCTCCCTTTCTGCAGGTGAAGCCATTCACCTGACTATCGGTCCATAACCTTCCTTCTCCCTCATCTCCTTCCCAATTACCTCCTCCTCCTCTCGCCACCATTGCCATGACGACCACCCTGGAGACGATGTTGCTTCCTCCGGACCAGGAGCTGGGCCCCGAGCGGCTGGACGCCTGTGTGGACCCTGGTGGACGCTACACGGTGGTTCCCTCCGTGGTCTGCTCCATGTGTTGTCTCTTTGGCATCATTTACTGCTTCTTTGGTGAGTGATGAAGGTGCTGAAGGTTCGACCCACTGCGGGATTGTTCTCACTCAGTTTATGATGTGTTCTTTCAGGCTACCGCTGCTTCAAGGCAGTGATGTTCCTGACGGGCCTGATGTTCGGCTCTGTCGTCATCTTCATGCTCTGCTACAAGGAGCGCGTGCTGGACACCCAGCTGAGCGTGGAGGCCTCTGTGGGCATCGGGCTGGGCATAGGAACGCTCTGCGGCCTGGTCACCATGCTGGTTCGCAGTGTGGGCCTCTTCATGGTGGGCCTGCTGCTGGGCCTGCTGGTGGCTGTGGCCACCCTCGTGGGCATGGTGGAGCTTTCTGAGAGCCCATCGCGCTCCGTCTGGGTGCCCCTGGGCGTGCTGCTTGGCCTTGGCATGCTGTTTGCCGTACTGACCCTGCAGTGGCAGCGTCTCTTCACCACGCTGTCCACGGCTATGTTTGGTGCTGCAGTCATCACTGTGGCATTGGACTACTTTGTAGAGCTCTTTGCACTCATGATTTACATTTACGAGCGGATTAAAGTGGAGCCTGGGAAGCCTGTTTGCTGGATGACCTGGTTGGTGCTCGGAGTGTGGCCATCCCTCACCCTGCTGGGGGTCATAGTCCAATGGAAGGTGACTGCTGAGGGATACTCCCACACCAAAGGTGAGGAAAACTAAGTTGAAATGTAGCTTAGTGCGATCAAATTCTCCTTAAAAATAAAAAATAGCTCAGAGTAAATCTTAAATGTGCACTGCAACTTTAACTCGGCAGCAATATTTTAAAATACAGAATCTGTCTCTTTTTTTCATTGTGCTCAAATTATATGACTCCATTGCATACGTACGCGATGCCATAAGAAGAAATATTGCCTTACTGTGCAATTAAAGCTGTAGCACCCATTATTTGATCCCAACTTAGCCAGGCTGCCACAGATTTCTGAACATTTTCTCAGCAGGAGTGCTGCAGCTTTCCTCCAGAGTGTGTACCACACCTATACACCACTGCTACCACTGCCTATTATTTTTATTAATTCTGAAGGTTTCCCACTTAACATGTTAGATTAGAATATTACACTAGACCAATAAAAGCATTTACAATACAGAAATGTGGGCTTAATGAAAAGTATGTTTAATACCTGCTTAAAGGTTGTTTTTTTTTCAACAGATACTTCAACTTTCAACAGATCTGACCAAGAGCCTCATTGTTACACATATTCTGAATGTTCCTGTATGTCCGCCCCCATTAACCTTCCTATGTCCTTTACAGTGATAATTAGTCGGCAACAGAGGAGGATGCAAGTTATGCGTATTCGTCAGCGAGACGACCGCTATCGCAACAAGAAGAAGAAAAAGCAGCAACACGGTTCCTCACACCATCAACAGGCCAAGCAACTTAATGCAGAGGCCGCCTACCGCCGCAAGCCCAACCCCATCCGCCGCTACGACACGGATGTCCTGTCGCCGGTAGCCAGCCTCAGAGACCTTGTCTATTTAATTACCTTTACCTCAAAACTACAAACCCGATGAAGAGTTGGCAATTCTTAGGCAGTTTTTTTTGTTGTATTTTTTGCAGAGTTACATCCAGAGTTTCCGGGACCGGCAGGTGCAGGCGCAGCCCTTCACAGACCGACTGGTCGGAGGCTCTCATGCTGTGGTGGAAATGGGCTACGACTGTGGCTCCACAACGCCTCTCACTGGAGCAGCGTTGCCTCCTCTGCGGGCCTGACCACTCCTCCACCTCCCAGAGGTTTGACCAGGGAGGCACCAGACGCTACAATCACTAAATTTACCACTGGAAAAGAATTTACCCACACACATTAAACTCTTTACTTTACAAAATCCTGGTTCAAAACCTCAGCTGGCTGTGGTCACTGTATCCCATTAGTTAATCAAACCGCTCTTTTTGTGAAACCAAATTCACAAAAAAAAACACATGCAGACATTTAACACGAACACACACCGCAGCTACAACCCCGAAGCATGTCATGGAGACCTGAAGGAGCTTACAGAACCAGTTCTCAGAGATTTCTGCCTCCATCTTCAGTCAAAGATCAGGTATCGTAATTACACTGCAAACTCAGCTCAGGTTCTAATACGAGATCTATCTAAACCCAACTCTGGTTCATTGTCCCATCTTTCAACCAATGCTGCAGAAGCAACCAGCTCCTCAACCTCAAAGAAATTCTTGAATTCCATCAGTAAAGGGACAGCTACACACCAACTGGAAGTCTTTATGCTTTCTGTGCCATCTGGACCACAATGATTCTCATTGAAACGAGAAGAGACATCTTTAATGTAATGTTTTGTTTTTTTTTCACTTTTATGGAGGGGAAACCCTTCGTCACCCTTGGTGCTGAACAGAACTCTGCTTCAAGTGTCAAACTGCTCCAAGACAACCAAGGAATCTGTTTAAAGGGGTGCCTCGCCTCTCCTTGGACTGCACAGGTCGGCCAACAGGAGGGGGTCAATGGGAGATTTCCCTTCAGTGGTTTGTTGAACAAACAGAGGTGGCAGCCATAGCTACATCAAACAGGGTTGAAGTTGCTTTGCTGTCCTTATAAATGACTTCATAAAGAAGCTAGAAAGCTCTGTTTACACTGGCACCTCCAAAACACATGGAAAATACTTTTATGTTTTTCACCTTGAAGCCATCAGCAATCAAAACAGTCTGCATATAAAAAGGGAATCAAGAGACCTACATTTTTGTTGAGGACCAGATTACATCAGTTTGATTTATACACACTGTTTCTGAACGCTACTTATGGTCCCCAT
Organism: Crenichthys baileyi; assembly: GCA_036173005.1. Lineage (NCBI taxonomy): Eukaryota > Metazoa > Chordata > Actinopteri > Cyprinodontiformes > Goodeidae > Crenichthys > Crenichthys baileyi. Next base: position 221,791 of record JAHHUM010000398.1, on the reverse strand, counting down.
TAGCATTTCTGGTTCTTGATTGGCATTTATAACCAGAGATGCAAACAGAAGATACACTAACTGTTTTAGGCAGGATTTCTAAGCACTTGAAAAGAGCTGACACTGTTTATAGATTCAGAACATTGACCTGTTGGGCTCACTTTTTATTCCTGTTGAAGGTCGGTATTTTATTTTTTTTGCCTTAAATCAGGCAGATTAAACAAGAAACTCAATTAGTTGTTAGTTTATTAATTTTGTAAGTTGGTTTGTGTCAATTAGTGGATATTTATGAAATGAAAAATAGCTATATTCCATTTATTTCAGTAGTCAGAACTTGGATTTGAGAATAACATCTTACATAACTTAGCGTTTCACCTGGAAGTCAGAGTCCAAGCTACCTATAATTAGCAATACAAGCCGAAAACAGTGAATTTGATTGCATTTTATGCGTTTTAAGCATTGCATCATGTAGACCAACAAAGATTTGAGAGTAATTTTTTTAGATGCAATTGGAAATGTGACTGTTTTCTACTGTACCCGTTTGCACAGCAGCCATATTGGATTTTGAAGTCAGGGTTCATGAGGAACCTTCGACTTTCCAAGTTAAAATGTTGGTTTCAGATGGAGTTGCAGATGATTTGTATACATGCCTAAAAAAAATACATACATATACTTATATACACGTAACCCTATGCATTGATAAATGTTGGAAGAACAGCTTAAAAGCAGTGGTGCTAAATCTTGACTGCTACCAGAGTTAGCCAATCACAAGAGAGCGGGTTTTTAGAGGAGGAGGGTCTTACAGATGCATCAACTGATATTCATTTAATATAAACAAGAAATAAAATGGTTCACTATACAGAAAGGACAGTGAGTGTAAAAAGAGATTAGCTAGAGCGTGCAAAGGCAGAGGTGGACCTTTTAAAGCTGAAAAGCCAACATAAAACCAAAGTTATGGTTAAGAAATGTGCCTCCTTGAATTCAAATCCAGATTGAGGTGCCAGTGTAAATGAGATGAACTGGAAAACTTGTACTTAGACCAACTCTTTCCATCATATGCATTGTTTTTCTTTATTTAGGATGATTTAACATTTTTGTGTGCGGTAAAAATGTGAATACTTTAACGTCTTGACCTTTTTAAAGGAAAAAAAAACTGTACAGGAAGAGAGGAGCAGCTGGTAGGTTTGAATTTGTCTGTGAGAAGCTGAAATGCATGAAGTGCTGCGATCCGCCCTGAGCGGCAGCGATATGCCCCAACTTCTCATCTGCATCAATATGAAATGTGTACATAAAACACAGCACTTAAGTTTTTTTAATGTTTTAATATAGATGGGGACATGCTGTTTTCCAGTGGGATGTATTTATTTGATGTTTTTATTTATTTTCTGAGACGTTTTGTTTGGCAGAGTTTATTATCTCTTTCGGCCGGCGACGTCATGCTTTTTTTTTAAACTGAACTATGACTATGAAAATTAAAGCATGTGTTCCTATGAGCCTGTACACAGCTGATGTGTGGGAGTGGTCTTTTAACGTCCCGAAAACCATCAAACATAAAAATCCGCTTCACTTTTATCAAAAAGTCACAGGGGGTTATCTGTCTCACTCATTCGGGCACAATTTATAAGGTTCCTCTTGATAATTCAGGTTTTATGATACAGATAATATCTAAAGCAGTCAACTTTCTTCCCTTCGGTTCGTAAATATCTTTTAATATTCCCCTTAAAGAAGCAACTCCTAAATAAATAAAATGACCAAGACAAATAGAAGTGTGCGTCCATAATGTAAAGGACTGGCTTAGATTTAATAAAGGGTTTATTTTTATTGGTTAAAGATTAAAAAAGAAACTTAAATGGATTTAAAAATATGAAATCTTAAAGAATTTTATCAGTTTTGTTTAAATGTGTTATAATCTAATGAGTCATTTACTGTGGAGGGGAAAAGGTTTAACAATTCAGTACAAAGTCTTTAAAGATGTTTATGTGATAAATGTATGTATTATAGAAAGAATTTATGTTTCGAAATTTCCTTAAAATATTCAATACTTTGTAACAACTAAATATCAAAAAATATATTAAAATTTGTATTTGTTATATATTAAGAGCAAACATAATGATTTCTGTAATTATTTTAACTATTTTATTCTGATGTGTTGCAGCTCGTCATTAATTTTTTATATGCATCAGCCAAGATCAGTGGGCGGGACTAACACTGTTATACAAGAGAGGATTGGTCTGTTGCTGCGCTGCTGTGCAGGTTAACCAATCAGATATTAGCATCTAGTTTACAAGCCAGTCTGACTGTTTAAAGTATGTCATGATTGACTGCAGCACAGGAAAGATTAAATAAAGTTTTAATGAATAATTTTGACATTAAATAGTAACTTAAATGTTTAGTTTGCTACCTTTAGTTCTCAGTTTAAATGGATGGCCGACCTGATTTAAGGGTTACTTGTTAAATGAACCAGTTTTTGTTCACTATAGAAATCTGTAAGAAGAACCACTAGTTTACATAAAACTCACTAAGGTGAATAACTTGAGTGAATAAAAATAAATCAGACTATTCTTATGAAAAGGCCAAAAATAAAACATATATAATGTCTTTGGGTAGTTATTTTCTGAATGAAGATACTTGTCAACAGAGGGTTAGATATCATTTAGAACAAAGAGTGACCCATGCATACTTTCTAATTTCTTCACCATCTTCTCCTTCAATCATTTAAACTTTTTCTTCATATTTCTGCAGAAATAATCTCTGCATGACCTTATAGAAATGCAAATTAGTGAAAAACACTGACATGCTGATTAAAGTCTACGTGAAAATGTAATGTAGAGACGGCTGAATGTGGAGAAAATGTGAGGTTTCTGTGATATTTAACGAATAGCAGAGCAACATTGACTCATCTATCAGGTTTTCTTAAGGAAACCTCTTCTGCATTCAACTGCAAACACAAGCGAGGACAAATAAATGTTTCACCTTTAAGAAAAAATCAGTACAGGCTGTGCTAAAAAGTCTTTTTTTGGTTTAGTTTTATTTGCACATCTTTGTTTCAGTAATTTCAGACTGCTGTGGAGCATCTTCTTGTCTCTTCGTCCTCTGCAGATCCTCACATGATGTCCTGCTGGTGCTGCGTCGACTCGCTGACCACCTGAGTACAGAAACACAAGTTATTCACTAATGCTTTGCTTTATTATCCACACACGTTCAGCACCTGGAAGACTCATCCAGTCTGGTCCACATACAGACCCACAGTCCAGAATGTTTTAGGTGACTCCCTGCTGCTGCACACCTGATGTAAATGATTTAAATGATTGTGTGATTGATAAGTATCTGCAGCCATTGATGGCCTGCTGAGGAGTTAATGCAATCATTTGAATTAGTTGTGCAGGAGCAGAGACACATCTCAAACATGCAGGACAGTTGGCTCTAAAGATCAGGGTTGAGGACTGATTTAGAGTCCCCGTCTTGACTATTGTTTTGTTTTTGTAATGTTTGCTTATTTTTGTGTCCAACGTCCCCTCTCTGAGTGCTGTATTCCATTACTTATGCTATTTGCCAGGTAACTTGTGGTTCTGTGTTGATTATTGTCCTACATCTGTTCTCAGTTCCAATTTTATCCTGAAAATCAGTGTTCTCCTGTGAGCTTTTTTGACTTGCTTGTGTTCCTGATCATTGGGGCTTTTCCTGCTACCTATTGCCTGTTTTTTCACAGCATTTTGTTCCTCTACAACCTCATATCATGACAAAAACAAAGTAACTGGAATGTCTCTCTCTAATTTATACCACGCTTTGACATTGATGGACAGGAACTGAAGAGGATAGACCTGATGAAGATCTCAGGTCCCTGGTTTTATAGGCTGGAAACAACTTACCTGATGCCTATAAAAGGGTCACCACCACATGGATCAAATGAAAGTTACGGATATGCAACCAGAAGATGTCCAGAGATGTCAAAGCAGGAAGCTACAATGCTGTGCTGTGCTGTACCCAGTGGCCTTTTATGCAGGTGGATCCTGGCCCACAGTAAAGAAGCGTTGGCAAACACAGCATGAGATGGAGCTGCTTTGTTAAATGCTTTCACTCGGTTTGACCATGCTGCATTGGATGACGAGCAATAAAGACTCAAAATAGCCTCGTACAGACAAGACCCAGCCTTTGATGGTACAGCTACTTTATGCACAACAAGGAGGACTCGGTTGGAATAACATTCCTCTGTTTTGATGCAGGGAGACGATGCCCACATGGCTGACCCAAGAAAGGTCGAGTGGATCACTGTGCTGAGGGTAGGCGTAGCCTCAGGAAATGTTTAAACGGATGTAAGAAGAAGAGACCGAGCCATGCTGGAGACTTTATGTAGCAGAGCTCAATGGCAATACCCTGTTTAACCTCATTCTCAGGATAATTTCTAGATTTAAAAAAAATACGTCAAAGACAGGAAAAAAAACAAAAACTTATTTTTTTTAACGGTACAAAAAGCATAAGGTATAATATTTGTTATCTTTAAAGGGCGTTGTATGGTATCTGAAAATGTCAACTCTTTAAATATAAGTTTCTATTTTAAGCTTTTGTTACAATGGGGAATTATTACAGGGCAGAAGGAACTTGTTTCAGCAGGAAAGCTTGCAGTGTGTAAAGATGGAGCAGAACATGTCCGAATTTTAGTGAGAAGAACCTGCTTGTCCCGGCATGTCTAGGATGTGTGTTCCCCCTGGAAGCTGCAGGTACAATGTACTTTCCATTGGGTGGGACTGGATGTTTCTCTGCCACGTGTTGCTACATGTGCTGGGCTGTTTACTCCAGAGGGCAATATCGTGTGAGGAGCTGATTTAAGTGCTGATTACGGCAGAAAATGAGAACTTTTTCCACCTGGTAATCTAAACGTGCCACTTTTATCAGAACCAGGGGGAAGATAGTTATTTAGATTCAGACATTTAGAGCAGAATGAATTGAAAATCAACACTGACCCTGTTTAAATACTGATCAATACAGATTGGGGGAGATTAAACTCATCACTTAGGTTAAGGCTTAAAAAGCTGCATGTAAACGATCCTTAAATCAGGAAAATGATTCAGACGTTATGAGATACAAAAGTTAAATTTTACTTTCAGCTGTGAGATGCTTTAGGGGTTTCTAGCATATAAAGCCACAGCATCTCAATGGGATCAAGATCTGGACTTTGACTAGACTCAAGGCTTTCCATTTCTTGCTTCATAGCCAGTCCTTGGTGGAAGTACTGGTATGTTTTAGGTCACGTTGCTTGGCCAAGGTCTGCTTCAGCTTTGTTTTTTACAGACGAGCTTCCCCAAACCATGACACTTCCACCTCAATGCTTCACAGATAATATGTGGTTCTTTTTGTTAAATGCTGTATTAGGTTTATGACAAACATGTCCTCTGTTCTGGTCTCCATATAATTAATTTTTAACGCATTTGCCCAAACAACAGAGGGTCTGGTCTTTGTCTATGTTCTCTGTGACAGACTTTAGGGTTTTCTTGGAGAGGAAAGGCTTCCTGCTGGAACACCACCACTGAAAGTTAAAGTTGCTCAGTCTCTTTCTGATTGTACAGACATGAATTATAACATCAACAGCAGCAAAATGCTGCTGTGGGTCAACTCAGAATATTTTAAGGCGTTTAGAGGTTTTGTTTAGCCTCTTAACCTTGCTTTGACTGCCAGACCTGCTCATGTTAGCAGTTGTTTTGAATTATATTAAATATCCATGCGTATAAATATGTTAAAAACACAGACTTTCATAGAGTGTCCTACATTTAATCGGCATAAGATAAAACTTCCTTTTTTTAGTTTAGGTGAAGCTGTTCAGGTTTAATGTGAACATCTCCTGACTGTGTTTAACAGGAAAAATGACGAATTAATTAGTAGAATAAATGTTTTACCTCTCCATCTCGAGTCTCGATAGTCTTGATCAGCACAGTTTTCTTTGAGTGCATCTCTGAAGAACGCTGCTGGTGTTCTGGGTTGGTCTCTGATCCAACAAAACAAAACAGGACAGGAAAAATCATCATCTTTGTTACCTTTATTCAGATTTGGTTGAGAAACTTTGTCTTGTAAAAAGAATGCATCTTCTGGTGGTGCTTTCAGGGACTAGCAGAAGAATCCGTACCTCGGAAACTCACAGTCGAGTAGCTTTGCATGGGCAGGGCGATCCTGGAAGGAAAAATAGTGGTTGGACCTGCAGAGATCATTAAAGGATAGAACGACTACATCGTAGAAACATTACCTGCTCTCCTCTCCTTCCAGCAGCTTCCTGTAGGTGGCGATCTCCACATCCAGAGCCATCTTTACATTGAGCAGGTCCTGGTACTCCCGGAGGTGACGTGCCATCTCGTCCTTCATGTTGGCAATCTCGGCCTCCAGCCTTGCTATGGTGTCCTGGAAGGTACCAGCCTCACGTCCGTGGCGGTCTTCCAAGTCCCTCATCTGCCTCATCAGGGACTCATTCTGGATTATTAAGAGATGGCAGTAGTATAAAATACAGTCCAGTTTCCAGTATATTCTGGGAAGCTAAACTGTAAGCTCTAGAAAGGTAAGCAGAATGTTTCAGGAGAGACCAGCAAGTTCCAGGAAAGTATGTTCTATTAAAGTATACTGTATTTTCTAGGAAAACAACTTGTAAATGATTTCTAGACCGTTTCATGTTCTGGATTGGTTTCCTGTACTTGAGAAGCATCCTGTAGTGGGCAGGAGCACTGTAAGTGTCATGAAAGAATCCTCTAAGTTCTGGGCAAGTAACCCATAGGTTCTAGTGAAGTCACCTGTAGTTCTGGAAAGGGAACTGTAAGTTCTAGGAAATTATCTTATAAGTTGTAGGAAGGTAACCTGTAAGTCTCAGAAAATTAACCTGTGAGTTCAAGTGTTCTGTACGTCCCGGAAGTGTTTCCTATAAGTTCTGGAAAGTACCCTGTAAGCCTTGGGACAGGAACCTGTAAGTTCCTTATAGGTAGGAGCTGTGAAGTTCAAATGTGTGTCTTACGTACTGTGCCTTTCAGTGAGTCAATCTCGCAGGTGTAGGCCTGGATCTGGTGTCTGAACTCCATGGTCTCCTGGCGGGCATGCTTCAGGGCTTCGTTGTTCTTACTCACAGCCTGGTTCAGGTCTGTAACCTGCAGGGACAAAAGTTCTGCATTGTTTTTAATGCTTTCCAGTATATTTTATCAATATGTCACAGTGTTTATAGAGAACCTCTGTGCCACTGTGATCATTTAAATAATGTCTTTTAGTTTGCTGTTTTTCTTGGTGTCAGTCTGAGTGCTCATTTTGCTGACCTCTAGTGGTAGGCTCATATATGACTGACAACAACAGTAAGAAATATTGAAAAAGATTAAATTAAATCTATTTTATTATTTAAATTGTTTGTTTGTTTTTTAGCTAAAATTTGAATGAGAAAAAGCATAAAGTCCATCAGAATATCTCTGTCTAACCTTGGACTTGTACCACTCTTCAGCCTCTGCGATGTTCTTGGCAGCGATGCCCTCATACTGTGCCCTGATGTCTCTCAGCGCCGCCGTCAGGTCCGGCTTGGACATGTCCATCTGGATCTGGACCTGAGACTCCTGCATCTGATTTTGCAGCTCACGGATCTCCTGCAGGGGGACAATGAGGGGAGATCACAGCTCTATTATGGAGGTTTGCAGGTTTGACTGGGGATGGTTTGGTGTCTCAGTTCAGGTAGGATGTGATGTCTTTGAATTTTCCACTGATGCAGTATTTGAAGGTGAAAAAGGGCAGTGAGCAGATAACCTCTTCATGGATCCTCTTCAGGAAGGCGATCTCCTCCTGCAGTGTCTCGATGCGTCTCTCCAGGTCCAGACGGGCTAGAGTGGCAGCATCCACATCCTGCAATGATGGAAAACAGAAAGCAGCTTAGAGGAGACTAATTCTTCCTCTAACCAGACCAGAAAACGCTAAAATGACTTAATATGCTGCTTATTTGCTAAAAACTAGTGTAGACTAAGAATATATCTGGTTATATAACATAAATGATCTAAAGTATAACTTATTGAAACATAAATAGATGAAAGAAAACAGCTAAAATGTTCAAAGTAGGAGGATAAACCGCATACAGTTTTCTTTTACAGTGTCACAGACAGAAGACATTTTAGACATTAGTTTTAATAATGTAATCAGAATCTATATAAGCTGCTAAAAAGTTTTCTCTTTTCCATTCAGGTTCTGTATTCTTTCAGTAAATTTCACCCAAATTTAAATTAAACTGATAATCATTATGCTAATGTGAGTATTTTCTTGTTTTTAGGGTTGAAGTGGCATGAAAAGGATCCTGAATGAGCTCCCATTTATGAATGAAACCAGAATAAAAACCTTCATATAACACAGAGGTGGACAAACAAAAACACGTAAACAAGCAAATTTTAATTCGAATGCTACAAGAAAAGACTACATATCCATGTTAAAATAACAAACATTAATGGTAAACTCTTTGAACGCGCTCATGCAAGTTTATTTTCTAAATTTGTTCATTGTACAGATAAATTGGTTTCGGGAACCACAGGACTTACCGCTCTGAAAGCAGCCAGGCTGTTCTCAGCTTCCTCTTTCTGCAAAATCTCCTCCTGCAATCTAGACAATAAGAGGCAGAAAATTCACTCATAAACAATGACGGCACTTAATTTCTGCTTTAAAAAAAGTCACACCCTGTTTAACTTTAACATTATCACAAACTTCATTTTCTCATGGTTAATTTGTATTTACTTGCAATCAGAGTTAGCTCATAAAGATAAGATAAAATAACTATACTCTAAAACAGGGGTGTCTAAAGTGTCGTTTGTGACCCCTGGGCTGATTTTGTGCCCCCACGTTTGCTACATTTGCCCTAGTTCTGGGCCCCCCTCTACCCTGGGCCCAGGACAACTGACCCAGTTGTCCCCCACTGTCAGCAGCTGTATTTATTTTATTCAGTTAACCCAAAAATCTTTTTTAAAAGAAACAAACCTTTAGGAATGAGATAGCAGGGATTCAATATAATATCCTGGGATTCCCAAGACAAAATCCTCCTGAAATCTGAGATTTTCTTCACTATAAGCTTTTTAGCTTCTTTAAACGTCTCTTATGATGAAAGCAATGGCACTTTAATGCTGTTATGAATGATTTTAAAACCAATACCACCAATAATGTCAAGGTTGGCACCAATACTGTAAACTTCAGACAGAGATAGAAGAAGGACAGATCACTGGAGATGTTTCAGACATGGGAGAACCATATTCCTCTCCTTTTATAGAAGAGTGCAGCATAAACATGTGATGAAGACTAACTTTGGTCACATTCAAGCAGTGACACACACATTAGTAAGCTTTAAGGTTCTGGAGAACATCACTGATCAGACAGCAGAGTCTTAGTCACATCAGCTGTAGTTGATGACCAACGCTTGTGTTTAGTTAGACTAACAATCCAGTTGCTTGAACATCAGGTATTCATTACCATAACCTGGAGTAGGAACGGCGGTTTCTTTGGTCAGCAGTGGATTATTTTGTGTTTTTGTGACTTTAAAATGAAAAACAAAATAGTTTAGTCTAAGAACAGAGCTTGGGCAAGTTATACCAATTAGTTGTAATTACATAGTTAGTGCTGTTTCAATTCAGATCTTGGTATTAAATTGATTTAATATTAGAAATTTTGTTAAATGTCACACATTTCAGTTAAACTGTCGACATTTTTTGTTTGAAAATGTAACGTGGGGCATTTCTTAGGCAGTTAACACGCCAATTATATTCAGCTAATTGTATTAAACTAATTTAACCCCCAGAAATCAGAGGTCCAACTAGTTGTGGCCAGTGACATTAGCTTATACTAATAATTCCTTTTTATATTTAGTTTTTCATATTAAACTTGATTTCGTTTATGAAATATTATGGAAATTGTTTAACTTCACAAATTTCAGTTGCAACTATCTATATTAGTGCAGATATTTTTCAGGGAACCCATTGCTCAAATAATCTTTAATTAGTTGCAGCATACATACATTGCAGCAGCATTAACTACACCTTGTTTCCATGTCTTAAGCTCTGGTGCACAATAAAAAAAAACTGATTAAACATTACAAATTTTACATATTTTTGATTTATTTATAATCATTCTGAAATGAACAAGTTTTGAGCTTCAATGTTTTCATTTGTCTGATATTTTGGTGAAATGTTGTAAAATTGCATTTGGGACGGCAAGAAAAAAACAACTTACATGTGTTTTGCTTAAATAAACATATTTACGTACATATTGACATTTCCAGTATTTCATCATTGACTTTTCTGTATTAATTCCTGACAGTAGGCAAAACAAAATCACCCAAAAACAGTCAAAGCATTTTGCTACAATTAAACGTTTTACTTTGTTTAACAATTGTCTTTTTGTGTCTCTCTTGTTGCATTAATTTACAGTTTTAGATCCAGTTAAAGATCTGAATAAAAAGAAAGATGAAATGCTACAAATCTGCACCAGTTGCCTAAAAACATGGAACAGGATTGTTTCCGCGTTAATATTAAGCAAATAGTGAATCACAGGCATAAAAAAGACTTAAATAGTCCTTTGCAGACAAGACTTATGTGTCAGTTTAAAAATACCTCCTGTAACTACAGCAAACAGCTGATAACACCACTCCATCTCCTGCAGCTTTTGTTTCATCACATTTCTTCATTCATCCAGCCCTCCATCCATGTGTTCACAGTCAGCAGTGAAACCTCACTGATTAAAACGCTTGACTTGTTCAGTGTCAGCACAGCTTCACTTTCTCGCTTTATTCCCTGACAAGGTCAAATACCGTTTTAAAGTCAGCATTTTCACCTTCTTTAATCAGCATATTTATAATGTTTTTGCTGGAGTGTTTTCATCTTTTGCACACGAACCTCTGCTTTTCTTGGTCTATTGCACACAGATGTATGGAGAAACAGGAATACAACAGAATATCTGCATATAGACTGTAAAATCAGATTCAACGAATAAAAATAAAGTTGAAAACTACATATAATACCTTTAAATAACTATAATACATATTAACTTTTACTATTCAATGTCCTTTAAGCTATAATGCTTTTCTCAGACAAATCCATCCTTACCCTAACTTCAACCTTTTATCATGACCTCATCACCTTGGAAAGTATTTATACCCCTGAATCTTTTCTATTTTATCACACTACAAAAACAAACTTGACTGTATTTTAAGAGGTTTCACCAACATAATGTACTGCATCATTGTAAAGTGGAAGGAAAATGAAAAGTGTGTTTGTATGCAGCCCCTTGTAGTCTGATCAAACCTTCAGTGTGGAATGTTATCTCAGTATAAATCCAGATGTTCTGTTTCTGGCCTCTGAGGTTTGTTAGAGGACACTGGAGAACAAACATGAAGACCAAGGACCACAGCAGACAGATCAGAGAGTAAATTCTGGAGACATTTAAAGCAGGTTTAGGTTCTAAAACAATTTCCCAAGCTTTGAACATCTCCCAGAGCTATGTTCAATCCATTATCTGAATATGAGGAGAAGATAGACCAGCTGCAGACCTACCAAGACATGAAGGTCCACCTAAACTGACAGAAGAGCATTAGACAAAGAAGCGGCCAAAAGTTAAAACCCTGGAGGAGCTGCAGAGATCCCTAGCAGTGCACATCCCCCTGCGCACACCATCCCCAAGGCAGGTATGGTCTGAGTTGATGGGAAGATGGATGGAGCTAAATCCAGGACAATCCTGTAAGAAAACTAGTTAGAAGCTGCAGAAGACTTGAGACTGGGGTGGAGGTTCCCCTTCCAGTAGGACAGCACACAACCAGAGATACAGTTTGAGGGTTTAGATCAAGGGAGATTCATGTATTAGAATGGCCTAGTCAAAGTTCAACCCAAAATCCAGCTGAAGAAAGACTTGAAAATTGATTTCCACAGTTGCTCTCCATCCACTCAGATTGAGTCTGAGCTTTTTATGAAGAAGAAAGAGGAAAGATTTCAGACTCTAGATGTTTACAACCAGCAGAGACGTGCTCCACAAGGCTTACTGCAGGGAAAGGTGCTTCTACAAAGTGTTGCCCCAGAGGAGCTGAATACAAATACACACCAAACTAGTTGCTACCCAGACTAACTTTAACCTAAACACTTGACCGTAGAATAAGTCCAGTGTTCTTGTAATTGCGGTTTTTAAACGGTGGCATTAGTACCTCAGTTATTTGTTTTAAATACCAATTTTATTAAGTTCTAGAAAACTGACAAGCAGAGATATAAAAAAGGATTACAATCTTAACTTTAAACTAAAAGACCAATCTTGGCCTGACATTCTAATAGCAAAATTGAAGGTCCTTTCCTCTAACTGCCTGTAACCCAAGCTTAGCCAAGATAACCTGAGTCCCAAGACTTCCTGCAACCACGTCTTCAACCAAGCCTAAAAACCATTGAACTAATCCAGACCTCCTTGGATCCAAGAAGAAGAACCTTTACCAAACCTAACCTTGCATTACAACAGATCGGTAAAAAGACTTACACTGACTCAACTCAAACCCATATCTCACAACATCAGCCTAAGCCGGGTCTAACTTAAACTAATCTCTTCTTAAAGTGATACACACCCTGCTCACCCCTCCTACCTGATTTTGAGCTTTTCCAGGTCATCCACCAGGTTGTCTCGCTCAACCTCAAAGCGTGACCTCTGATTGGTCAGGATCTCCACCTGCCTCCTCAGCTCACTCATCTCCTCCTCATACAGGTCAGCGATGCGCGTCGGTTCTCGCCCCCGCAGACGTTCTACCTCCACTGACAGTGCCTGGTTCTGCTGCTCCAGGAAGCGGACCTTCTCAATGTAGCTGGCAAAGCGGTCGTTCAGGTGCTGCAGCTCGGCCTTCTCGTTGGTGCGTGTGGTCAGGAACTCCTGGTTGAGGGCATCTGCCAGGCTGAAGTCCAGCGTTTCACCCATGCCGGCGTAGGAGCGTCCCACAGAGACCCTGGAGGTTCCTAATGGCCTGCTGTGGTAGTTGGAGGACACGCGGTAGGCAGGTGTGGCGCTGTTTCGGGTCACCTCATAGACCCTAGAGGTCACGTGACCCCCGCTACCTCCGCTGGGTCCCAGGAAGGAGCGGTTAAGGGAGGGTGAGGCGTAGGTGCCATGACCAAAGGTGCGGCGGTAGGAGGAAGCTGTTTGGGCTGAGGAGGAGTAGGAGGTCATGTTGGAGGACACAGAGATCCTGAAGGGGCTGCAGAGCACTGAAGAATAAAGGACTGCCCTGTGTATTTGTAGTTACCCCCTCCCTTATGATTTACCTCCTCCTCCCTGTGAATAGCCCTCACTCTTCCTTTCCTCCCTGGTTCTGCCTCTAACCCCTGTTTTCCTCCTGTGAAACTAAAGCATTAACTATGGAAGTTAATGCTGTAGTTAGATACAGTCTGTGTTTCTGAAAAGAGATTAATGTTGTAGGATGTAAGCACTTAAACATCACGTAGCTATGGGTTCTTCCTCACCTTTGTTTTCATAGTCTTCAGTGTTTTTCCGGTCATTTTAATGTTCTTCTTTGTTGTTTTATTTTTCTTGGGCATATTTTGTACCTCCTTGGTGGCCTGTAGCCTAATAGAATTTAATTCAACTGCTTGTTATATTTCTTTTTCATTGATTGTTGTTCAGATCCCAGTCTGGGCCCATCGACTCAGAAAATATTATTATAACACCTGATCAAACCAAAATACCTCCAAGAAACCTCCTGCTGGTAGGTATGATTTATTGGGGTCTCATAAGCATATTTCCTTACAGTAGACTATAACTAGATGACAGAAAATGAACCATTGTGGATACAGATTGACTCATGTATGAGTATGAAAGGTGATTTTTGGGAACCAACACTAATATTGGACTAATAAGTGTTAGAGGATGTTTTTATGACGGCTTTGGGGGGCAGAGATGATCATTTCTATTGTCCTATTGTTGAGGTTTGGAGGCTGGTTATTTTGCCCTTTTGCTTTTTCACACCGTTCTAGTTTTGGTTATTTTGGATCTGACTTTTCCAGGTGAGGGAGAGTGCCATCTACTGTAGGATGTTTGGTACCAACGTCCATCTAGTCTTACCCTCCAGGAGGGTGTTTCACACTGATTTTGATAACCTGATATTTAAAGTAATTTTCTATAGTGTCCTCATAATTTACTGTAGAGGAATGTGGTTATATGACCCTGATACATAACTCCTACCACTATAATCTATCATATTTCATAAGATCAAATGGATCAGAACCAAAATAAATGAATTAGATGGAATTTTTGCCATTTTATGACTACTTCTTGCTATAGTTCATAATAGTACTTGAGTACTCTGTAGAATAAGCTGATACACATGGTTTAAGTAGTTGGGTGTGAAGCGGTTTGTTAAGTAAGAGCGGATGAAGTGGAAACATGAAGGTATGAATTGTTGAGAAAGGATCCTTGAGACCCTCGTCTCAAAATCATTTCAACTCATTCTTCCTGACTTTCTGTTGTTGTAACCATCTTTGGACCTATTATGGTATTGTTTTCAGGTTACAGAAATTAAGTTGTACAAAAGATTTTAGGATTATTTCAGTTGTGTAAGTTATTGTTTTAGAACGTTTATTTATTAAATATTTAATTGCCATCTGAATCTATATTTCTGGTCATTTGGCTGGTTTTTGTACCGCTCTCAGCGTTGATAATGTTTGAGTTTGAATTCGTTATTTTCTGTTTTATGATAAATGTATATCTCAGATTAAACAAAATGGTTAAAAAAGTGAAGAAATATATTGGGTTTTTTTTTTGCAGTTAAAGTTTTACAGTTTTACCCTGAAACCTTGTGGAGGTTTTACAGACGACACGGTGTCCCCTCTCTGTCTCTGTGATCTCAGGACATAACAATGTGAGGATGCTCTTCATCGTCCTCACATGGCGAGGTTGCTCCGTTTGTTAATGACAGCGCTGGAGAGGAGAAAGCTGGAACTAACCTGCCTTAAAAAGGAAAAGTATCCCTGCAGCCAGAGAGGTGCAGTCATTGTGTTTCTCATAAAGAACATCTGAGGAGCTTTGTTCAACCCAACATCTGTTAACTCAGACAGTTCTCAGATAATGAGCTTAAAGGTGAAGAGGAGCATCTGACTGAAGCGTTTTGGGATCATAGTCACTGGTACGAATAATTATTAAATAAATCAGCTGTAAATCTCTGAAATCCCACAGCAATAAACACCTCACTATACTAAGGAGCTGCTAATCTTATTAATAAAATGTTAAATGGAGAAAACTGCAGAGTTAAGGGTTGCATCTCCTTACTGCACAGATCTCATATTTATTCTCAAGCACATCATATAAAAGACGTTAAAGGGGCAATGCTGACTTGGTTTGTTGACTGTTACTTTCCAAATTTAAGGTTTTTACACTTGTACTATTCAGATTTCTTATAAAATCTTATAAACACGAGGGGAATACAAGGGATCTACAGGCAGAAACCTTTTCTCTTTTCACTGTGTCTTTATTCAATATGAAACAATGAGGTGGATCAGACTGATGAAGAGCATAAAGAATTTTTTCTCAAAATCCATAACTTTTTGAGATATTTCGCAAACAGACAAAACAACACCAACAAAAACAAAAACATGACCTCCTTGGTGGAGGTAATGACAGTGGCATCACACCCAGTAACTGTAAACCAGCAAGAAACCAGCTAATTCCTGCACATAGAATGGAATAGAATAGATTGATGTCATTTTCATTTACATAACAATGAGACTGAAGTGCGTCTTCTGCAGTGTAAAACATAAATAACAAGACTAACTGCTAACAGCAGATGGTCCTGCTGCTGCTGCTCCTTAAATCATAAAATCATCATAAAAACAGAGCAGCACATTCATTTCGAGACATTCCTCTCTGATCTGATCACGTTCAACACTTCCACTGCAGCCTGTTGCTCTCACATCTATTAATAGAGTCTGAATGTGTGCTCCGGTGTGCTTTCATCCCTCTGGGTTTCTTCACAGAGCTGCGGTGAAAATGACAGCTGACAGCTGAGGTAAACATCTCCTCCTCTATGTCTCCCCTAAGCTTGTGTCTGCCTCCTCCTCTGTTGGTGTTCAGGACTATATAAGGCAGGTTCCTGTGATGATAAACTGAGAAATGTCTGTCTGCTTGGAGAGGTTTAAACTGAGGAAAAATAGAAAGTATTAAACGCAGACGAATTATTGAGTGTTGATGGTAATTTTTTTTTTTTTAATTGAGTTAAATAGCTAAATCTTGGGACAAATGTGTTAATTTGGAATTTAAGTTATTTACTGGGTTAAAAGACAAAAATGGCAAATTTCTCTTCATAAAAATCTTAATAAGATCCATGATCACAAAACTGTTGAATAATTTTGTCCCAAGATTTTGGCCAAACCACAGCATCTCACTCAGATTTAAGCTTAGACTTTGA
Source organism: Crenichthys baileyi (assembly GCA_036173005.1). Taxonomy (NCBI): domain Eukaryota; kingdom Metazoa; phylum Chordata; class Actinopteri; order Cyprinodontiformes; family Goodeidae; genus Crenichthys; species Crenichthys baileyi. The sequence goes on along the minus strand of JAHHUM010000398.1, from coordinate 205,419 downwards.
CTATTGCAAAATCTTTTTTTTTTATTTGTTTGTTTGTTGATCCATTCAAAGGTGAACTTCCTGGTGTGCTTTGGGTCGGTGTTCTGCTACACAACCTTTTTTTAGTAAATCTGAAGCGGGCTTTTTTTGTTCTTCTGGGTCAGCAGTGGTTCTGGCCGTGAAACTCTCCCACTGGCCTCATGAATGAGTCGTTGATAAACTCTTGGAGTAATTCTGGTAGGTCGGCTATACCTGGGAAGGTTCTCCACTGTTCCATGATTTTTCAATTTGTAGATAATGATTGTCTCTGTGAGTCTCAAAGCCTAGTATTGGCTTTGTAACACTGTTCAGATAGATATCAGTGACTTTGTTTCCCATCTCTTCCCGATTTTCTTTTTTGTGTGTTGATTTTGAGGTTATCTAGCCTACGTCATGTTGTCTTTCAAGTGCTATTTGTGGGATTTGTTGATTTTACAGGATTGGGGGAACTCAGCTATCACCAAAATTAGTTAATCACACTTAATTCATGATTTAACAAGAAAGAAAAGTACTTTTTTATATAGGACCAGGTTGGTTTGAGTATCTTTTTTCCTTGATAAATAAAATATTTTTTAAACTCTTTTTGTTGTATTTGTTCAGGTTCTCCTCACCTGATATAAAAAATGGTTTGATGATCTGAAACATTAAGTGTGTCAAAAAGCGAAAACTGCAGAAATCTGTAAGTAGGCAACTACTGTTTCCCATTCTAAAAAAATGTGACATTGCACCTCCTGGCCGCTGGGTGTCGCTGACGGTCTAAGGCGGTTAACATTACCTACCTCTTTTCTGTGTCAAAGCTGTGGAGTTTAGACTTTGAAAGTGTAATTCATGCTGGTAAGCGTCATAAAATGATTATGTAGTGTGTGAGTCATGTTGGAGGTGTTATTTTCTCACTGAAAGCTGATTTGGCTTTGGTCAGTAGAACAAGAAAACCAGGAGAGAGGAGCTTTGTTTTACAGGTTAGCTATCAGGTGTTTCCTTTATCCCTTTTCCTTTATTTATTTATTTTTTACCTAAACGTTAAATAGCTTTTTAGCGTCTTAATCTAATTTATATTTACAGTTTGTATCCAGTAGGTGGCCGTTTGTATCTTTTACCCCTAAAAAATAAGTTTGGCAGCTGTTGATCCGGAGTTGTGGATAGTCACTCGGAGCTTCTAACCTTCTGCGGAGCTCTGATTTCATTTAGTTTTGTTTCTCTTTATTTTGTCTTTTTCAGGGTTTGATCATGAAGAAAGAGGCAGTGCAGGCAGCAGCCAAAGAGTTTCTACAGTTTGTCAACAAAGGAGCGTCTCCATATCATGGTAAAATCCGGGAAAACGAGGTTGTTCAGTCCTCCAGAACAAATGTCTCAGATTAAACACTTCTTTACTCTCTGGTTATCACAGCTTTTTAATTCGGGTTGCAGCTTTTAGCTGGGAAAACATCAGCAATGACCTGAGAGACAAGTACTGATTATAAGGCTATTTGAAGTTCATCATTTTAAAGTCCTGGACAACATTTAGCGACATAAATCAGATTGTTTCTACAGACACTGTGTTTCCTCAACTTCCCTCCACCTGCTCCTTTATCAACCCTACATGTTAGAGTTTCTACCTGCCTTTATAATTTAGTCCTAGCTGCAAACATTATTGCTGGACCAGTGTCACACATTTTCAGCCTCTTCCTGAGGTCTGGAAAACACCTTACACACTCATCCTGCCCATACAGTAGGTGGGAAATCTACAGCATTAAACACCAAAACTGTATATTTTAGACAAGGTCCTTGAAAGGTTTCTAAGCAGTGCAGTCCAGGAGTACCTGCCAGATACTGTCAGATATAGGCTTCTTCTGAGATACCCATTGGTTCGTTCTCTAACTACCTTGAAGGTTGTAAACAATGTGTGCTATTCAGTGGTGTCTCTTCCAGTTTCTTATATTGTCCCTAATGGGACGGCGAGGCTCAGTTTTAGCACCGGCTCCATTTAATACTTATGTCAACAATTTAAGAAAGAATATTTCTGATGCCCCAGTGCATCCCTATGCTGATGACATTGTTGTTTATTGTCATGCTAAAACTGTTGACAAGGTTTTTGAACTTTTGCGACTTTTGTTTCAGACTGGTTCTTAAATCTGATGAAACCATCTGATCCAACTACCATATGTTGTATATGTATCTGATTATAAATAATAAACAGCTTCTGAAGACACTCAGAAGTTCAGAGGACATTAGTTGTTGCTTTTAGTGTTTTTGGTGTCCATCATAGTGTTGTTTGTGTGAGCACGACCCTTCTGGAAATGGTATTGTGGATCTCAAAAGGTTAAGGTGAGATTAAGTTAAGAAGCTACCAGTCCTTCCATTAGCAGATGTCAGACAGCGATTTGGACCTGCTGCTGGTCCTGTTCCTTGCACTCATTGTATCGACAGATGATAACAAGACATCACTGCTGTGTTTGGAAGTGGAAGATTCTTTAGAAACAAAGTCTAAAAGTAAAGATTGTTGTTTCTGTTTAATTTTATCGGTTCTCATATTTCTTCTCTGCTTTTCTTCATTACAACCAAAATTATTTGTGATTCGGTGCTTGAATTTTAAATTCTTTAGATTCGGAGTGAACAGATTGTTTTTTTCGGCAGTCGGGTGTGAAGAATGTTTCTCTCTGCTAACAAGACGGCGAACAAATGTTGCTTCTGTCAGCGTGAACCTAAGCAGACCCTGTTCAGATTACTGGACGACTTTGAGCTCAAGATAAGATAAAGACGGAACAGATATTTCCTCAATAGGTCCTATTTTTCTTTCTAGTTTGATTATTTCTGGTTATTTTTCCCTAGAAAAAAAATTTGGGAATCACCATAGCAACCATTTACTCAGTATTTCAGAGTTTTGTATCAGCTTCTTCAGAAATGTTCCTGTTCTTCTTCTTCTGTTCCTGCAGTGGTTGAAGAATGCAAACAGCATCTGCTGGAGGCCGGATTCACCGAGCTGAAGGAGACGGAGCAGTGGGACATCAAGCCGGCCAGCAAGGTGGGTCGGGGTCAGAGGTCAGAAGAGAGTTACCAGTACCAGCTTCAGCTTTAACAGATTAAAGATAATTGATGATCTTTGCAGTACTTTGTGACCAGGAACTTCTCCAGCCTCATCGCCTTTGCTGTGGGCGGACACTACCTGCCTGGAAATGGCTTCTCCATGATCGGAGCCCACACCGACAGCCCCTGCCTCAGAGTATGGCCCGGCCCACTCTGTTCCGCTTCGGTTGGAGATGATCAGGTTGTTGAGTGTGTTTGTTGTTCCAGGTGAAGCCGAGGTCTAAGAGGACGAAGCAGGGCTGTCTGCAGGTGGGAGTGGAGTGTTACGGTGGCGGCATCTGGAACACCTGGTTCGACCGAGACCTGACCGTCGCTGGCCGGGTCATGGTCAAGGTATCATCATTATTATCATTGTTATTATTATTATTATTAGCAGATGTATTGATAGTGTTATTTATATAAAACAAACCAAATATTAGTATTTTTAAAAAATTGTATCATTACTATTATTTTTATTATTACAATAGTTACAGGGGTTGGACAATGAAACTGAAACACCTGGATTTAGACCACAATAATTTATTAGTATGGTGTAGGGCCTCCTTTTGCGGCCAATACAGCGTCAATTTGTCTTGGGAATGACATATACAAGTCCTGCACAGTGGTCAGAGGGATTTTAAGCCATTCTTCTTGCAGGATAGTGGCCAGGTCACTACATGATACTGGTGGAGGAAAACGTTTCCTGACTCGCTCCTCCAAAACACCCCAAAGTGGCTCAATAATATTTAGATCTGGTGACTGTGCAGGCCATGGGAGATGTTCAACTTCACTTTCATGTTCATCAAACCAATCTTTCACCAGTCTTGCTGTGTGTATTGGTTCATTGTCATCCTGATACACGGCACCGCCTTCAGGATACAATGTTTGAACCATTGGATGCACATGGTCCTCAAGAATGGTTCGGTAGTCCTTGGCAGTGACGCGCCCATCTAGCACAAGTATTGGGCCAAGGGAATGCCATGATATGGCAGCCCAAACCATCACTGATCCACCCCCATGCTTCACTCTGGGCATGCAACAGTCTGGGTGGTACGCTTCTTTGGGGCTTCTCCACACCGTAACTCTCCCGGATGTGGGGAAAACAGTAAAGGTGGACTCATCAGAGAACAATACATGTTTCACATTGTCCACAGCCCAAGATTTGCGCTCCTTGCACCATTGAAACCGACGTTTGGCATTGGCATGAGTGACCAAAGGTTTGGCTATAGCAGCCCGGCCGTGTATATTGACCCTGTGGAGCTCCCGACGGACAGTTCTGGTGGAAACAGGAGAGTTGAGGTGCACATTTAATTCTGCTGTGATTTGGGCAGCCGTGGTTTTATGTTTTTTGGATACAATCCGGGTTAGCACCCGAACATCCCTTTCAGACAGCTTCCTCTTGCGTCCACAGTTAATCCTGTTGGATGTGGTTCGTCCTTCTTGGTGGTATGCTGATATTACCCTGGATACCGTGGCTCTTGATACATCACAAAGACTTGCTGTCTTGGTCACAGATGCGCCAGCAAGACGTGCACCAACAATTTGTCCTCTTTTGAACTCTGGTATGTCACCCATAATGTTGTGTGCATTTCAATATTTTGAGCAAAACTGTGCTCTTACCCTGCTAATTGAACCTTCACACTCTGCTCTTACTGGTGCAATGTGCAATCAATGAAGACTGGCTACCAGGCTGGTCCAATTTAGCCATGAAACTTCCCACACTACAATGACAGGTGTTTCAGTTTCATTGTCCAACCCCTGTATGTATAGTTGTAGCAGTTTCATGAGAAAAATGATCATACCTCAAAAATCATACTGTCATACATAAAATAAACATAATACATAATAAATAGATAAAAATAAAAACATTATAATCATGTACTGTTAGTAATATTAGGTTTTACTATGTTATTTGTATTATTAGATGCAGTAGAAGTAGTATATTAAAATAATTTTAAAAAACAAGAATTTATTATTTTTACAGTTCCCGTCGTCTCCTTTTTCTTTTTTCTTTTCTACTTTTTCTTGATCTATATATTATTTCTGTAGAAGGAAAATCATCAAAGTGGGTTTAGAGGCAGAAATGTTCAGATTATCTCTGGGAACAGCTTTAATTTCAGTTTTAAGCTCTGAATAAAACAGATTTTTAATTTTAAACAGCCTGTTGTCTTTTCCCTCTCAGATGCTGCAGAAGGGAATGCAAAAGGATTTAGTTTGTCATAAAGTTAAAATTTAGCCTAAAATTTAGACGAAGAAGCATTTGAAATCTTTACTGTTGAGCATAGATGGTTACCTGCTCTGGTCAATCATCACCTGCTGTCAGGGTTTCGGAGCCCGCTGATGAATCAGGAACGCTCTCTTCCTTTCTGCAGAGCGATGGGAAGCTCGTCCAGCGTCTGGTCCACGTGTCACGGCCTCTGCTCAGGGTCCCCCACCTCGCCATCCACCTGCAGCGCGACATCAACGATTCCTTCGGCCCCAACAAGGAGAACCACCTGTGAGGAACCTCACCAGCTTCATTAGTTTCAGAGTTTCAGACAGTTTCTGAAGGAACGGCCATTGGTAGAAAAAAAGCAAACAGTAGTTTGGAGTTCTGATTTCCGAGCTGCAGTGAATGCACCGTGTAAAGCAGAAAAAGATGTGACCATCAGCTGATTAGACCTGAATGTTTTTCTGCATGTTTGTTTGTCAGAGTTCCCATCATCGCTACGGTGGTTCAGGAGGAGCTGGAGACGGGTTCCTGTTCATCTGGAGACGCTTCCTGTGCCGCCAACACGGTGAAAAGTCCACATCAGACCTGAACTTTATTACAGTAACGCCACATGTAGCATCAGCAGAGACCCTTAAACTGTTCTCTTCATCTCACAAGATACAGCCTGAAAAAGTCTAGAAATGTTTAAGGTTTGGATCAATATGGAAAAAAATAAGACTGGAAAAATCTTCGTATTTCCAGACTTGAATACTGTCGTCGAAACGCTTTCCATCCTTCTGTCCTTCCTTGTTTCCTTCCTTTCTTTCTTCTTCGTGTCCTTTCTTCTTTTTTGCTCTCTTTTCTTTCTTGTCTTGATTTTTTTTTCTTGTTTTATTTCGTTTTGTCATTGCTTTACTCTATTTACTTCATTGTGCCCTTTCTTCCTTCTTTTCCTCCTGGTATCCCTTCTTTCCCTGTACCTTCCTAGTGTAATAACTTCCTTCTTTCCTTGTGCCCTTCCCTCCTCCTTTCCATCTTTGTGCTCTTCCTTCTTTCCTTCCTGATGTCCTACCTTCCTTATTTCCTTTTTTTGTACCTCTCATCCTTGTGTCCTTCCTTCCTCCCTTTCATACGTCCAGGTTCTGATTGGTCCAGGGTCCATATGTAAAAGTTGCTAGCTGTATTAATAGGTGCCAGGAACTTAGAGGGAACCTGATTATTGCATACTTTGGGGGATGAGGAAAGTTGAGTCTGGAAAAGTCTAAAATGTTGTAGCAACCCAAAAAGTTTATGGAGAACACAGCCTTAGTGAGAACATTACATTAGAAAAGGTTCTGACCGTAACCATCTTGTTCTGTGTGCGTCCAGGCGGAGAAACACCACCCGGCCCTGGTGAAGGTTCTGTGTTCAGAACTCGGCGTGCAGCCGGAAGCTCTGCTGGACTTTGAGCTGTGTCTGGCCGACACACAGCCGGCGGTGAGTCTGCACTTCCTGTCAGTTACCGTGGAGACCACATAGGAAAAATGATTGAACCTGGTGGCTTAGAAAGAACCGTAACCCAGAGCAGGTCATGACACAGGAACAGCTGCACTGTTTGACGCATAGACAAGTAACTTCACCTGAAACAATCGTGGTCGAAGTTTGTGGGAAAATATTTATTTTCATGCGTTTTAAAACATTCTCATCAGTAAGAAACCTTGAAGTCTCCTCCTGTTCTGCTCCATCTGCAGGCTTTAGGAGGAGTTTACGAGGAGTTCATCTACTCTCCTCGTCTGGACAACTTGCACAGCTGCTACTGCGCCTTGCAGGTCAGACTGACACACAACCTGACAGCTGACAGCACATCTGTATCGCTGCTGATTATGAACTCTGGTTTAGAGATGTTTCAAACAGTATCTTGTTGCCTAAAATCACAGAGAAGCAGGTTTTCCTTCTTTTAGATGACTTGTTTTCTCCTCATGCCTGGCCCTCCATCTGATCCCTCTTTCAGGGACTGATCGAGTCGTGCAGAGGAGACTCTCTGGCCAAGGATACAAACATCAGAATGATCACTCTGTACGATAACGAGGAGGTGAGTGGAGATTCAGCAGGTTTTACACCAGAAAACTGGTCAAGTTATCAGTAAAAAGCTGAAGGATCACAGAAGGATATAAAGACCGAGCTGTTTGCTGCAGGTGGGATCTGAGAGCGCCCAGGGAGCTCAGTCCAACCTGACGGAGCTCATCCTCAGTCGGCTCGCCGCCTCCTCCTCCAACCTCACCGCCTTCCAGCAGGCGGCGCCACTCTCCTTCATGATCAGCGCAGACATGGCGCACGCCGTGCACCCAAACTACACGTCAGTACCCACAATGCTGCTGCTGCTGCTGCTGCTGCTGCTGCTGCTGCTGCGGGCGTCGGCGGCGGCTTCATTACTGCAACACAATCACTTAAACAGAAGTGTTTCATAAAGATGCAGAGTGAGAAACTGTTAATTGAACTGGTCCTCAGAGACAAAATGATTTTCAGATCTGGACGTTTGATTTTATTCTGGGTTTTCTCTGATCCACACAGAACCAAAATGATCAAATATATACAAACATTCATCTACATATCTAATAAGTGGTGCTCATGGCTCTATGTATGATCGATCTTATCTCTCTAAATGTTTGTTTGATTATCTTCTCAGGGAGAAGCACGAGGAGAACCACCGACCCGCTTTCCACAAAGTCAGTCCATTTATTTTCCTACTAAACTCCTGTCCTGTTTTATATCTACTGTAAGATTTACGCTGAGGAGGTTTTATTGATGGGGACTCTTGTTTTAGGGCCCCGTGATCAAGTTCAACAGCAACCAGCGCTACGCCACCACGGCCGTCACCGCCTGCGTCGTCAGGGAGGTGGCCGGCAGGGTCGGAGTGCCGCTGCAGGTACGTCTACATTTCTTATTGTTCTGTAGACCATCAGGAGGAGGATTTAAGAAGGCATCTGAGTCGTCAACACAGCTTCAGCTGCACACACTTTATATGAGGCTCCATTAATCACCCTGAAAGTCATTTTCTTTTATTATTAAGGTTGACAGTCTGATGAATCACCGTCACATTAGAAGAGACGAAACACTTTGTTCTAATCATTAGTAATGAGTGTGTGGTGTGGGTTGGATCACTTTTAGTTTTATCCTTTCATCAGTTTTATTTGAATAAATAAATTGACTCACAGCAGAAGAGAAACAATCAGCAGGATAAATGACCTGGATGGTGGAGATAAGCAGGTAAAGAACGACATCAGATAACATCTGAGCTGTTTTTATGACCACAGAGACCCTGAAAGAGCTTCAGCAGCAAAGTTAAGCATTAAATCTGACCCAGGATGGAACAAACTGGAGCCACAGCTCTGATAGTTCTTACTTTTTATGCAATAACCATTTAAACCTCACAGTATTATTTAAAACAAACGAACAGAGGTTTGTATTTCAGATTCTTCAGATTGTTTTTACTTCTATAAAAACCCAAAAAGACCTGATGTGAACAGCCTGAATTTTTGTGAAAAGCCCAAATTTGCACATTTTTAATGGTATTTTGTTTAAAGGCAGAAACCACATATAACAATATATAAAAATTAAACTTAAAACTGTCCCCAGCATATTGAAGGATGTTCAGTGAACTAAACGCTAAGCCTGAACCCAGAGCAACTTTTTCCTGTGAAATCCGTTGAGTCCTTTCAGAATAAGACTTCCTGTCGTCGCCCTGCAGGACGTGATGGTGCGTAACGACAGCCCCTGTGGGACCACCATCGGGCCCATCCTGGCCGCCCGTCTCGGCATCCCGGTGGTGGACATCGGATCTCCTCAGCTGTCCATGCACTCCATCAGGGAGATGTGCTGCACCTCCAGCGTGCTGCAGAGCACCACCCTCTTCAAGGTGAAAACACCGCCTGCGTCCTGTTTCAGTGACGCCTTACAGAAGGTTTTTAGGGTGAAGTTCTGATTGTTCTGTTTGGTATTTTTCTCTGGAGACCTGAGCCTCCGTGCAAATGAAAGCAGCTATTCCTTCCCCTAACGCAAATGCAATATGTCTGTGAGTATTTAAATACATTGTAGATATTATGTTACATATTGGTGTTGATGCACCTTTGCTAATCTTCAGCAATGAAAGGGATTTTCCCTGGAAGTTAGACCTAGCTAGCTTTCTTGGAGCTGACCTTGTGTAGCATTAATTTAAACATTTAACTTGTCAGTTCTCGTACACAAAAAGGTTAAAGGATTATTACTTAGTTTTCACACTGTAAAAACCAAGAAATTTGTTATATTAATTCCTACCCCTGTGAGTTAAAAGAAAGAGATAAATCATGCACGGTGTTGACAGTATCATGCTGCGGGTTAAAATCCAATTTATTTTTACAACAAAGTGAACTCCAGGCTTCTGAGCATTGATTCTCCACCGGCGGTCTGTCTTTGAAGGAAACGAGCTCCATCAGTGTTAGATGAATGTTAAATGAAGGTGTTGTCCAGATGTTTTACGCCTTTTCAGCCAAACCATCCATTCCCTCCATAACGCAGCTGGTGAACACATGAACCACTGATTCAAATCTTCTCCTGTGAGATGGTGTTTGTGATACACCTCCAGCTGTCGCCTGGAAAACAGACGTAAACAATCCTCGCCTGTCATTTGTTACTCATCATTAAGCAGATGGAGATCATTTTCTCACATTCTCATCTCTGCGAGCCTTGAGTCACTCTGTTTCCGCCTCGGTTTTTACTTGTGTTTTAACTCCACATGTCCGCATCCTGTCTGCTTCGTCCTGCAGGGCTTCTTTGAGTTGTTTCCCACCATCAGGAACTCACTGGTCGTCGACTGAGGACCCCTGGCTAATTTCCAGCACAGAAAACAACTACTGCTCACATTTTTCTCAGTTAAATGTCAGAAATTCTGCTTGTTTTAGCTGACAGAGATTTTATTTCCAATTTCTGAACAGCTCATTTAGAAATAAACCTCTGAAATGCTTTGTCTGGGTGGTTTTTCCTGTAGAATTTTATTGTGTTAAATATGCAGATAGAGTAAAAGTGTTGCTGCAGGAGCTGCTGCAGTAATTTAATTTCACTGACTTGCTTTTAATAAAATGCAACGAGTCGCTTCCTCTGCTGCTCTGCCAAGTTTCTGAGAGGGTTCTGGCACAGTGACATGAAGCAGGGAGCCGAGTGTGGATGCAGACCGGGATCACCGTTACCTCAGAGAGGACAGGACGAGCCCGCCAGGGAGGGGGGCGGTATTCAGAAATCAGACGTGGGACAGGGAGAAATACTCTTTAACCTGTAACATGTCCAAAAGTCCAGGTAGTTACTGTAATGATCCAAAATCTTCAGCCAGACGTTAATCAAAGTGATTTAGCTGTGAATTTAGTAAATGGGTGTAAAAGTCAAAGCTATAATGTCCCTTCACAGCACCCATAATGTTGAGGTCTAGACTCCGGTGCATGGCTAGTTATGTTGCTGTGTTCACTGCTGGTAGGAGGTCATCCAGTTGCACTGTTTACATCAATGTTTGTTAAAATTCCCAGGATTTCCAAAAAGTCCCAAACCATGACAAAACCACCACCGTGCTTTACAGGTATCTCCAGAGTTACTGAATAACTTCATCTCCTTCAGTTATGATCTATGGTGTTTCAGCATTGGTTGATGCTCCTAAAGGAACTAAATTCATCTTTTTATTTTTTTTCCTCTTATTTTTCTTCTAAAGAGTTAGAATAAAACACTTGGACATGGACTATTCATCAGTTTTAGTACTTCTTCTTTGCCTCATCTCTGGGGGCTGCATGATGGCCCAGATGGTCGCACTGTTGCCTTGCAGCAAGAACATCCTGGGTTGGAATCTTTCTGCAGGGAGTTTGGATGTTCTCTCTGTGTATGCAAGGTTTCTCTCTGGGTACTCCGGCTTCCTCCCACAGTCTAGAAACAGGTTGATAGTCTCTAAATTGCTCTTAGCTGTGAGTGTGTGCATGCTTCTTCAGAAAAGTATCGAGCTCTATAAATGTTTGGCTCTTCACAGTAGTAAAGATGACTTTTATTAGTCTGTCTGAAACAGTAATGGAGAGTGGCTTGAAATTTGAGCAGTAAATGAGCTGGAACAGAAACCAGGACGGCATTAGTCTCCAGCGATTATGGATGCTTTAAAACAGTTTGTGGTTTATTAACCTTTTATGTTAAAAATAAATCACTCTAACTTAACTATTGAATTCAGATCAATATTTATCTGTTACTTTTAAAAGTTTATATTTATCTGTTGCTTTTGAAAGTTTTGTTTATTTTTGCAAAATGGGCTGCAGTGTGTGTGAATTTATGTTGCATGTCTTAGACCTTCTCTACTATATTAACTAACCTGATGGATGTAGGGCTGCATGGAGGCCAAAGGCCGGCCTCTAATGCGACAGAACTCTATTTTTAGGGTTAAGACAGATATTGTGTGAAATAATATTAATTAGGCATAAATGCTGCTACTAAAATGAAGGGAAATCATTACAAAGTCCTAATATGGCCAGAAACACAAACTTGAGTGTCTGATTAGGACAGTGTTTGTTTAGTTTAGTGTTGCGGAGAAAGGGGAGGCTCACCCAGGTCGCCATTAATGAAGGAGCCGGCTCTGCGCATGTTTGATTTTATGAAGCAGGAGGTATATATATATATTTTTTTTTTTTTGGGGTGAATCAACTCCAAAGGCTAAAGTGGTCAAATTATTCAAAATTCTCTTAAAAACAATCAGACTAAATTACATCTTCTTTTTAAATAGATCTGGTAGTTTAACTAAAGTTCTTGCGTTATAGCGCCCCCTGCTGCCTGTTCTTCCATCCACCCCCTCCTCTCCTCTCCATCCTCCTCCAGCAGCAGCTGCCTCTCCTCAGACATGGCGAGCTGCTAAGCGCTGCAGCTTCGGTCCTCCTCTCCTCTCCTCTCCTCTCTGCCCCGCTGGGTGCTGGATCTACCATGGGGTCTCCGCGGCTCTGGGCGGCCCTGTGCCTCCTCCTCACCGCCTCCTGCCGCCTGTGCACGGCCGCCCGACACGGTAAGACCGGCCTGGGCTCTGATGGAGAGGGATGCGCTCCGCGGGTTTAATGGAGTGCGCTCTGCGAGGCGCGGTGCGTAAATCACGACTTGCTCAGGACAAGTCCCTGTTATCGATAACTGGCTGCCTGGAGCGAGTTGGCAGCACTTTGGGATCGATTTCAGGTTATTTCTGCAGAGTAATGAAATCCATAGATTTAGTTTCAATGTTTCTCTAAAAGTTATTTGCTTTATCTGCATATATTCTAGATTACACCGGATTATTGCCTCATGGAAGTAGAATTTGACCATATTCTGAGTATAAAGCAGGGTATCTGATCCATTTAGACTAATACTGAACTCCGCATTTCCTGCTCCTTGTATCTGCCTCTCATCTGGCGCCATCACTGACGCAAACCCTCTGATGCGCCTGTTTGACTCATGGATCATTTCGTTTGTTGTGCAACAAGAGACGAAGCAGAAAGACTGAATGAAGGATCACGGAGACAAATCAGCAGCTGATCGGGTGTATTGGATCTCCTTCAGCAGAAGCTCTGATTGAAATAAACACAAATATGAATAAATTAGAATGAATTTAAGGAAACTCAAGGCTAACATACAACCAAAGCGGAGCCGTCCTGCCAATGAACTGTTCTGTTAATAGAAAATCATCTCTTAAAACGTAGTTTGACAGACAGAAATATATATATTTTTTCAACAAACAAGATGATTTCCCAGAGAGAGAAAAACCAAACACGATAAAGGATGGAAAACATGAGCTGTAGAAGAAGCTAAAATCTGATCCTAGTCTTTGTTTCTCACACTCCATCCCGTTTGCTTTCCAAAAAACCGCAGAAAATCCTAAATGTTCCTTCCAGATAAGATCACAGGGCTTTTAAATCGCGGTGTTTGTGTGCCATGCTGATGTGTGTGTAAATGCAATCAGAGGAGTGATGAAACATACGTCAGATAGTTGTGACTCATAGCTGATCTTTTCCTCCCCGGCTGTGCTCAGTAATCACACCGACTTCCTGCCTCAGAGACTCAACACGCTCGGCGTTTCAGCACCATGGATAGATCCCAGCTCTGGTTTTAATCTTCAGGGCATCAACCAATCATCTGTCACTCTTCAGACTCTTTTCTTGCCTAATTAAATCAGGGCGTTGTCTCCTCAAAGCTATGAAATAGTAAAATGTGACCTGAATATCCAATTTGCGACCTAGAGTTGATTGTTGGATAAACGATCTGACATTATAAACCATCTTCAGTTATTGCAGAAAGACGTATCAACATTAGCATTCATAATAATAATGATTTATTCAACCAAATGTTGTATTTCTGACTTTCAAAACAAATTACTGGAGGCTGACTTGAGGTTTGAGGATAAATAAGCTGTAAAACAGCCAAATAAATTAGCAGCTACAAAGGCAACAAAACCGAAACACGCTAAAGACTCATCAGTGTGAAACATCCTGACATTTTCTACTACCTCTAGTGTACGTTTCCAATCAGACAGTCTGCAGGTTGTCTTGTCTGGTGATGGTTCCTAAACATTAGACCAAACCATGATGGAGCCTCCAAGCTTTCACAGCTAAATGTTCATCATTCACTGAGGTTCACCGAAGATGTTTTAATTCTGGTTAATTAATAGTGAGTTTCAAACAGATGAATGAGGGTTGGCTTTAGGTTTGAGTAGCAAATCCTCTATAAAAGAAATAAAGTCATGTCGTCCTAAAATCTACAAACCAAGAATGTTACTCTGAGCCTCTGCCTTTTAATTAGCCCTGGGGGAATGTTTTTCTAATTCACACTTTGCTGTTTCCACCACAGTTGTGGATTTGTTTCTCCACACTCAGTGTTGGAAGAACCAAACAAGATGTATATAGATTGAGATGAGTGTGCTTTGATTTTTGTTAATACTAAGTATGTTGTACAGTATTAAAGAAATTCACAATAAACTGTAAAGAGCATAGAAGGTAATGAGGTTTTGGTGAGGATTGAGAGAATCCAGTCCTCTTTGGAGCTCCACAGATCAAGCTGACTTTACAGCAGGAACACCATTCATGGTTCTACAGCTCACAGAACGTTGGCTTTTACCTGACAGATTTCTCATTTTAATACTTTTTACAGTTTTTATGCAACAACAGTTTAAGTGTGATGATTTTTTTCCCACAAAATGTCCAGCTGTGACGATGTCACATCATTCAGAAACATTTTGATGTAAACTAATTTAATTACAAAAGTTTTATCTCCACATGTACAGTTTATACATCAGATTGTGGTTATTTCTGTCTATTTTCACCCAATGTGTCTCCCACTGATGTGGGACTCACACTTTTCGATCGAGAGAGATCAGATCTCCCACATAAAACACTTTAGACGAATAAAAATGTACAAATGTGCTCATCTGAAGGTTCTTTTATTCTTTGATAATTATTTTGATTTAACTTATAGTTTCACACGGTGACTGTCTGTGTTTTCCTTATTTGCCTGTTCCCAAGACAGAGGCAGGAATCACCATAGCAACCAGTGACTCAGCCCTTTTTGACTGGTTGTAAAATTAACGCACTCAGCAGATTCAGCCTTCTTATAGTAATCTATTATGATGGCCATCATAAACTCTGTAAAATTTTATTAAAAATAAAATAGGAAATATTATTCTAAAGACCTTGAAAGCAAACAGGAAGAGATTTTAACTGGACTTTCAAAATAAATCTCATAGATGCCCTTTAAAAAATTGTCTGTAAATTTAGAAATGTCTTGATTCACTTTAATGCTTAATTTATACTTGCTTAACTCATCATTGTTCAAAATATGAACATATAAACTACAATCAGACACACACGTTTTTAGACTCCTTAAACGCTCTGTTTCATTTCCAAACAAATTACTGCAAGAAACCCGTTTGTTTTCAGCTCCTGCAGAGCAGCAGCATGATATCTGAGTAGCTCTGATTCCCAACCAGCAGAGATTCGCTGCTTGTTGAGGTTAATTCAGTCTGTCAGAGTGTAAAGGTAGCAGGTGAAGGGTTCCTCTGAGCTGTGGAGGGATGCTCCCCCTGTTGCCTTGAGCTGCCCCTCTGCTGGGGTTTTCCAGCTAAATCAGTCCACCTTAAACCCTGCCTGCTGGCCTAAAGATGATGAAACCAAAGCCTGACAGGAACATAAAGATGCTGATGATAAGGAGGATAAGGAAATGGTCTTTAGATGTTTTACTGCTTCAGATCACTTTGCTGCTTCTATATTTGTGTGACAGCTGGAGAAGCAGTGAACGAGCCCAGATGTAATCACCCTAACAATCTATAAAAGATGTAGAGACGTGATTGGAATCGTGTCATTGTGTTAGCGGCGCAGCCATCATCACTTTGCATCACAATGGGCTCACATGCTGCCAAGAACACAGACTTTTCCACATGTTGTCATGTTACAGCTGCGATCTTGAATGTATTCAATTCATAAATGTAAAGCGAAAAGAACATAACGCATGGTTTTCAAACTTTCCATGAAAAACTGAAAAGTGTGGAGTTTATATCTATATTCAG
This sequence comes from Crenichthys baileyi, assembly GCA_036173005.1. Taxonomy (NCBI): domain Eukaryota; kingdom Metazoa; phylum Chordata; class Actinopteri; order Cyprinodontiformes; family Goodeidae; genus Crenichthys; species Crenichthys baileyi. The sequence goes on along the minus strand of JAHHUM010000398.1, from coordinate 189,619 downwards.
CCTTCCTGAGTCAATCCTTTGTAGAACCAACCTTCCCTGCAGGTCTGTTGACGTTTGTCTCCACCAGAAGTTTTTACTCCTTCTTTGTAAAACAGCTCCGGTTTAGTCAGATTGGATGGAGAGCGTCTATAAACCTACTTTTTTTTAAAATCTTGCCACATATTCTGAGTTGAATTTAGGTCTGGACTTTGACTAGGCCATTCTAACACATGACTATGCTTTGATCTAAAGCATCTCATTGTAGCTCTGGCAGTATGTTTAGGGTGATTGTCCTGCTGAAAGGTGACCCTCCACCCAGGTCTCAGGTCTTCTGCAGGTTTTCTTCAGGGATTATCCTGTTATTTAGCTCCATCCATCTTCTCATCCACTCTGACCAGCTTCCCTGTCCCTGCTGAAGAAAGGCGCCCCCACATCATGATGCTACCGTCTGGGGGCTGGTATGCTCAGGGTGATGTGCAGTGTTAGTTTTCCTCCACACATAGCAGACCACCTCCTTCCATGTTTGGTTGCCCCCTACATGACTTGTGACAAACTCCGAACAGCTTTTCTTTCCACATTGGCTTTCTTCCATAAATGATTCTCCCATCTGAGCTGTGGATCTCTACAGCTCCTCCAGAGTTACCATGGTCCTCTTAGCTCTGACTAATGCTCTCCTTGCTGTCGGTTAAGGTGGACATCCATGTATTGGTAGATCTGCAGTTGGTCCATCCTCTCTCCATGTTCAGATGATGGATTGAACAGAGCTCTGGGAGATTTTTAATACTTGGGATATTGTTGTAGAACCTAACTCTGATTTAAGCTTCTCCAGAACCTCTACCCTAACATGTCTGCTGTGATCCTTGGTCTTCACGATGCTGTTTGTTCTAACTCTAACCCTAAATTACACCCAGCTGGTCCTGATTAGGTTCTGAAGCTTGCTTTGGATTTAATTTAGCTGAAAATCCAGCTCTCAGTTCGTAGATTATGAAGCCAATGGATGGTTCTCCTTGCATATATTTACGATAAAAATTGTTAATCTCCTAATCTTTGAGGTATACCTTCTGTCTGGATGCTGTTTGGTGTAAAATGTTGCAGAAGGACTTCAGACGTCAGTCCCTTCAATCCGTTAAAACCTTTTCTGCTATTGACAGTTCCAGCATGACACAAACATCTCTGTATGTTGTTTAGATCATTCGGGTTTATTTAATGTCTGCTGCTTGTTTTGCTTCCTTTCTTTACCTGCTTTGAAGGTTAACAGATGATTGATAAAGTTGTTTCTTTGATTCTATCTTCGGTTCGTGTTTTTGTTTAGACGGAGCCTCGAACGAAGCTTGGCTGACCTGCAGAGCTGAACTGCATCTATCTCTCTACTCGTTGCAGACTTAATTAGGCTGAAATTAGTCATGGCAGAACGCTGATGGAGTCTAACAAGAGCTTCTGGAAACAGACAGATGGAGGGATGATGTGGAGGAGAGGACGGCGTGCAGATTAATCACCATGAGGATGGAGGTTTAGCCGAGTGTCTCAGTTTGGGGAGATTCCCACATGGATGCAGCTGAGGGAGATTCTTTGGGTAGTCATGGAGACCAGGCCTCAGAGGTGTTTTCACTCCTATTTGTAGCGTTATGGAAAACAATGTCAGATGATGACATCCTCATGAATAATGCACTGTGGCATTATAAATCAGACGGAGGTAAATCGTCTGGCTCATGTCCTCCTGCAGCCTTTCATCATGGAGGTTCTCCTCTGGTTCTGCACTGAGCTCAGGTGGTTTTCACTTTCAGAGCTGAACGGTTGGTTTGCTGCTGTGGTCGAAAGCTTCCAGTGACAGATTAATCAACATGGTCTTTAATGATCTGTTCCAATCGCAACGAAATGCATTCCTCTAAATCTGCTCCCTCTTTAAATATAAAATAATGTTGATGAGGTTGAAATGAGCTGATTCATGATCATTGGATTCAGATCAGAAGCTATGATATACATTTACCTACAGATCATGAAAACATGAATAAAATAATTCAATTAAAAATAGAATGAATGAAGATTTAAAGTACCAGCTTGTTTTCAAGAGTCACCTCGTATGATTTTAATTTTTTTTAATCATTTTGTGCCTGCAGGTTGTTTGTTTGAGAAGAAGCTGTGTCCCAGAGATCAACGCTGCAGCGAAGGTGACTTTTCCACTTTCATTTGCTTGAAATACATTCATTAATAACATTATTAATAATCTTTCACAGCAGAACTCATTGCCGGTTCATAAACATAAACAGATTAGACTCCAATCAGTTTCACAGCCTAATCGTTCCAAACTGACCAGAGGATATTGAGTACTTCTGTAGGGAGAGGCGTTTCCTTTACCTACTCTTCAAAATGGGATAGACTAGAACACATGCCACTTAAGTAAGGGAGGTGCGTATTGTTCTTCACAAGTCAGGAAATAGTTTGTGGCCTAAAACTTGGTAAACATGAAGAAGTGAAAATATTTCTGAATGTCAGGTTCCTCCTCTAAAGAGCAGGAGTGTTTTTAATTTTTAGTACGGAGAATTATGAAAAAGAGGCCTTAATCTCTCACTCAGATGTTTACAAAATCCAATATTTTAATTAGAAATAATAGTTTTTTATCAAAATCTCTGATGCCACAATTATTTGCCCGTTCCTTTCAAATACAAAATTGCCATTTATACTTTACTTTTTACAGTTTATCACTTACTAGGAACTATTTAACAATAATCCTCGACTTCCAGTTTCACTGGCGTATAAAGATGATGTGAGACATAGGCTAATTTCTTTACACCACTCTTCAAAGTGGGAAAGACAAGAGAACATACCACTCAACTAAGGCCGATGTGTGAGAAATATCTACCGACCAGGTTTATGCTCCGCCATAGACAGTAAGGAGGACGGAGAGGGAGGTAAAACCATTTTCGAAGCTCCCTGCAGCAAAGATTGCCATCTTGGGTTCACCAAGTCTCCATGACCACCATTAGACACTATCTACAGGGGTTGGACAATGAAACTGAAACACCTGGTTTTAGACCACAATAATTTATTAGTATGGTGTAGGGCCTCCTTGTGCGGCCAATACAACGTCAATTCGTCTTGGGAATGACATATACAAGTCCTGCACAGTGGTCAGAGGGATTTTAAGCCATTCTTCTTGCAGGATAGTGGCCAGGTCACTACATGATACTGGTGGAGGAAAACGTTTCCTGACTCGCTCCTCCAAAACACCCCAAAGTGGCTCAATAATATTTAGATCTGGTGACTGTGCAGGCCATGGGAGATGTTCAACTTCACTTTCATGTTCATCAAACCAATCTTTCACCAGTCTTGCTTTGTGTATTGGTGCATTGTCATCCTGATACACTGCACCGCCTTCAGGATACAATGTTTGAACCCTTGGATGCACATGGTCCTCAAGAATGGTTCGGTAGTCCTTGGCAGTGACGCGCCCATCTAGCACAAGTATTGGGCCAAGGGAATGCCATGATATGGCAGCCCAAACCATCACTGATCCACCCCCATGCTTCACTCTGGGCATGCAACAGTCTGGGTGGTAAGCTTCTTTGGGGCTTCTCCACACCGTAACTCTCCCGGATGTGGGGAAAACAGTAAAGGTGGACTCATCAGAGAACAATACATGTTTCACATTGTCCACAGCCCAAGATTTGCGCTCCTTGCACCATTGAAACCGACGTTTGGCATTGGCATGAGTGACCAAAGGCTTGGCTATAGCAGCCCGGCCGTGTATATTGACCCTGTGGAGCTCCCGACGGACAGTTCTGGTGGAAACAGGAGAGTTGAGGTGCACATTTAATTCTGCCGTGATTTGGGCAGCCGTGGTTTTATGTTTTTTGGATACAATCCGGGTTAGCACCCGAACATCCCTTTCAGACAGCTTCCTCTTGCGTCCACAGTTAATCCTGTTGGATGTGGTTCGTCCTTCTTGGTGGTATGCTGACATTACCCTGGATACCGTGGCTCTTGATACATCACAAAGACTTGCTGTCTTGGTCACAGATGCGCCAGCAAGACGTGCACCAACAATTTGTCCTCTTTTGAACTCTGGTATGTCACCCATAATGTTGTGTGCATTTCAATATTTTGAGCAAAACTGTGCTCTTACCCTGCTAATTGAACCTCCACACTCTGCTCTTACTGGTGCAATGTGCAATCAATGAAGACTGGCTACCAGGCTGGTCCAATTTAGCCATGAAACTTCCCACACTACAATGACAGGTGTTTCAGTTTCATTGTCCAACCCCTGTATGTATAGTTGTAGCAGTTTCATGAGAAAAATGATCATACCTCAAAAATCATACTGTCATACATAAAATAAACATAATACATAATAAATAGATAAAAATAAAAACATTATAATCATGTACTGTTAGTAATATTAGGTTTTACTATGTTATTTGTATTATTAGATGCAGTAGAAGTAGTATATTAAAATAATTTTAAAAAACAAGAATTTATTATTTTTACAGTTCCCGTCGTCTCCTTTTTCTTTTTTCTTTTCTACTTTTTCTTGATCTATATATTATTTCTGTAGAAGGAAAATCATCAAAGTGGGTTTAGAGGCAGAAATGTTCAGATTATCTCTGGGAACAGCTTTAATTTCAGTTTTAAGCTCTGAATAAAACAGATTTTTAATTTTAAACAGCCTGTTGTCTTTTCCCTCTCAGATGCTGCAGAAGGGAATGCAAAAGGATTTAGTTTGTCATAAAGTTAAAATTTAGCCTAAAATTTAGACGAAGAAGCATTTGAAATCTTTACTGTTGAGCATAGATGGTTACCTGCTCTGGTCAATCATCACCTGCTGTCAGGGTTTCGGAGCCCGCTGATGAATCAGGAACGCTCTCTTCCTTTCTGCAGAGCGATGGGAAGCTCGTCCAGCGTCTGGTCCACGTGTCACGGCCTCTGCTCAGGGTCCCCCACCTCGCCATCCACCTGCAGCGCGACATCAACGATTCCTTCGGCCCCAACAAGGAGAACCACCTGTGAGGAACCTCACCAGCTTCATTAGTTTCAGAGTTTCAGACAGTTTCTGAAGGAACGGCCATTGGTAGAAAAAAAGCAAACAGTAGTTTGGAGTTCTGATTTCCGAGCTGCAGTGAATGCACCGTGTAAAGCAGAAAAAGATGTGACCATCAGCTGATTAGACCTGAATGTTTTTCTGCATGTTTGTTTGTCAGAGTTCCCATCATCGCTACGGTGGTTCAGGAGGAGCTGGAGACGGGTTCCTGTTCATCTGGAGACGCTTCCTGTGCCGCCAACACGGTGAAAAGTCCACATCAGACCTGAACTTTATTACAGTAACGCCACATGTAGCATCAGCAGAGACCCTTAAACTGTTCTCTTCATCTCACAAGATACAGCCTGAAAAAGTCTAGAAATGTTTAAGGTTTGGATCAATATGGAAAAAAATAAGACTGGAAAAATCTTCGTATTTCCAGACTTGAATACTGTCGTCGAAACGCTTTCCATCCTTCTGTCCTTCCTTGTTTCCTTCCTTTCTTTCTTCTTCGTGTCCTTTCTTCTTTTTTGCTCTCTTTTCTTTCTTGTCTTGATTTTTTTTTCTTGTTTTATTTCGTTTTGTCATTGCTTTACTCTATTTACTTCATTGTGCCCTTTCTTCCTTCTTTTCCTCCTGGTATCCCTTCTTTCCCTGTACCTTCCTAGTGTAATAACTTCCTTCTTTCCTTGTGCCCTTCCCTCCTCCTTTCCATCTTTGTGCTCTTCCTTCTTTCCTTCCTGATGTCCTACCTTCCTTATTTCCTTTTTTTGTACCTCTCATCCTTGTGTCCTTCCTTCCTCCCTTTCATACGTCCAGGTTCTGATTGGTCCAGGGTCCATATGTAAAAGTTGCTAGCTGTATTAATAGGTGCCAGGAACTTAGAGGGAACCTGATTATTGCATACTTTGGGGGATGAGGAAAGTTGAGTCTGGAAAAGTCTAAAATGTTGTAGCAACCCAAAAAGTTTATGGAGAACACAGCCTTAGTGAGAACATTACATTAGAAAAGGTTCTGACCGTAACCATCTTGTTCTGTGTGCGTCCAGGCGGAGAAACACCACCCGGCCCTGGTGAAGGTTCTGTGTTCAGAACTCGGCGTGCAGCCGGAAGCTCTGCTGGACTTTGAGCTGTGTCTGGCCGACACACAGCCGGCGGTGAGTCTGCACTTCCTGTCAGTTACCGTGGAGACCACATAGGAAAAATGATTGAACCTGGTGGCTTAGAAAGAACCGTAACCCAGAGCAGGTCATGACACAGGAACAGCTGCACTGTTTGACGCATAGACAAGTAACTTCACCTGAAACAATCGTGGTCGAAGTTTGTGGGAAAATATTTATTTTCATGCGTTTTAAAACATTCTCATCAGTAAGAAACCTTGAAGTCTCCTCCTGTTCTGCTCCATCTGCAGGCTTTAGGAGGAGTTTACGAGGAGTTCATCTACTCTCCTCGTCTGGACAACTTGCACAGCTGCTACTGCGCCTTGCAGGTCAGACTGACACACAACCTGACAGCTGACAGCACATCTGTATCGCTGCTGATTATGAACTCTGGTTTAGAGATGTTTCAAACAGTATCTTGTTGCCTAAAATCACAGAGAAGCAGGTTTTCCTTCTTTTAGATGACTTGTTTTCTCCTCATGCCTGGCCCTCCATCTGATCCCTCTTTCAGGGACTGATCGAGTCGTGCAGAGGAGACTCTCTGGCCAAGGATACAAACATCAGAATGATCACTCTGTACGATAACGAGGAGGTGAGTGGAGATTCAGCAGGTTTTACACCAGAAAACTGGTCAAGTTATCAGTAAAAAGCTGAAGGATCACAGAAGGATATAAAGACCGAGCTGTTTGCTGCAGGTGGGATCTGAGAGCGCCCAGGGAGCTCAGTCCAACCTGACGGAGCTCATCCTCAGTCGGCTCGCCGCCTCCTCCTCCAACCTCACCGCCTTCCAGCAGGCGGCGCCACTCTCCTTCATGATCAGCGCAGACATGGCGCACGCCGTGCACCCAAACTACACGTCAGTACCCACAATGCTGCTGCTGCTGCTGCTGCTGCTGCTGCTGCTGCTGCGGGCGTCGGCGGCGGCTTCATTACTGCAACACAATCACTTAAACAGAAGTGTTTCATAAAGATGCAGAGTGAGAAACTGTTAATTGAACTGGTCCTCAGAGACAAAATGATTTTCAGATCTGGACGTTTGATTTTATTCTGGGTTTTCTCTGATCCACACAGAACCAAAATGATCAAATATATACAAACATTCATCTACATATCTAATAAGTGGTGCTCATGGCTCTATGTATGATCGATCTTATCTCTCTAAATGTTTGTTTGATTATCTTCTCAGGGAGAAGCACGAGGAGAACCACCGACCCGCTTTCCACAAAGTCAGTCCATTTATTTTCCTACTAAACTCCTGTCCTGTTTTATATCTACTGTAAGATTTACGCTGAGGAGGTTTTATTGATGGGGACTCTTGTTTTAGGGCCCCGTGATCAAGTTCAACAGCAACCAGCGCTACGCCACCACGGCCGTCACCGCCTGCGTCGTCAGGGAGGTGGCCGGCAGGGTCGGAGTGCCGCTGCAGGTACGTCTACATTTCTTATTGTTCTGTAGACCATCAGGAGGAGGATTTAAGAAGGCATCTGAGTCGTCAACACAGCTTCAGCTGCACACACTTTATATGAGGCTCCATTAATCACCCTGAAAGTCATTTTCTTTTATTATTAAGGTTGACAGTCTGATGAATCACCGTCACATTAGAAGAGACGAAACACTTTGTTCTAATCATTAGTAATGAGTGTGTGGTGTGGGTTGGATCACTTTTAGTTTTATCCTTTCATCAGTTTTATTTGAATAAATAAATTGACTCACAGCAGAAGAGAAACAATCAGCAGGATAAATGACCTGGATGGTGGAGATAAGCAGGTAAAGAACGACATCAGATAACATCTGAGCTGTTTTTATGACCACAGAGACCCTGAAAGAGCTTCAGCAGCAAAGTTAAGCATTAAATCTGACCCAGGATGGAACAAACTGGAGCCACAGCTCTGATAGTTCTTACTTTTTATGCAATAACCATTTAAACCTCACAGTATTATTTAAAACAAACGAACAGAGGTTTGTATTTCAGATTCTTCAGATTGTTTTTACTTCTATAAAAACCCAAAAAGACCTGATGTGAACAGCCTGAATTTTTGTGAAAAGCCCAAATTTGCACATTTTTAATGGTATTTTGTTTAAAGGCAGAAACCACATATAACAATATATAAAAATTAAACTTAAAACTGTCCCCAGCATATTGAAGGATGTTCAGTGAACTAAACGCTAAGCCTGAACCCAGAGCAACTTTTTCCTGTGAAATCCGTTGAGTCCTTTCAGAATAAGACTTCCTGTCGTCGCCCTGCAGGACGTGATGGTGCGTAACGACAGCCCCTGTGGGACCACCATCGGGCCCATCCTGGCCGCCCGTCTCGGCATCCCGGTGGTGGACATCGGATCTCCTCAGCTGTCCATGCACTCCATCAGGGAGATGTGCTGCACCTCCAGCGTGCTGCAGAGCACCACCCTCTTCAAGGTGAAAACACCGCCTGCGTCCTGTTTCAGTGACGCCTTACAGAAGGTTTTTAGGGTGAAGTTCTGATTGTTCTGTTTGGTATTTTTCTCTGGAGACCTGAGCCTCCGTGCAAATGAAAGCAGCTATTCCTTCCCCTAACGCAAATGCAATATGTCTGTGAGTATTTAAATACATTGTAGATATTATGTTACATATTGGTGTTGATGCACCTTTGCTAATCTTCAGCAATGAAAGGGATTTTCCCTGGAAGTTAGACCTAGCTAGCTTTCTTGGAGCTGACCTTGTGTAGCATTAATTTAAACATTTAACTTGTCAGTTCTCGTACACAAAAAGGTTAAAGGATTATTACTTAGTTTTCACACTGTAAAAACCAAGAAATTTGTTATATTAATTCCTACCCCTGTGAGTTAAAAGAAAGAGATAAATCATGCACGGTGTTGACAGTATCATGCTGCGGGTTAAAATCCAATTTATTTTTACAACAAAGTGAACTCCAGGCTTCTGAGCATTGATTCTCCACCGGCGGTCTGTCTTTGAAGGAAACGAGCTCCATCAGTGTTAGATGAATGTTAAATGAAGGTGTTGTCCAGATGTTTTACGCCTTTTCAGCCAAACCATCCATTCCCTCCATAACGCAGCTGGTGAACACATGAACCACTGATTCAAATCTTCTCCTGTGAGATGGTGTTTGTGATACACCTCCAGCTGTCGCCTGGAAAACAGACGTAAACAATCCTCGCCTGTCATTTGTTACTCATCATTAAGCAGATGGAGATCATTTTCTCACATTCTCATCTCTGCGAGCCTTGAGTCACTCTGTTTCCGCCTCGGTTTTTACTTGTGTTTTAACTCCACATGTCCGCATCCTGTCTGCTTCGTCCTGCAGGGCTTCTTTGAGTTGTTTCCCACCATCAGGAACTCACTGGTCGTCGACTGAGGACCCCTGGCTAATTTCCAGCACAGAAAACAACTACTGCTCACATTTTTCTCAGTTAAATGTCAGAAATTCTGCTTGTTTTAGCTGACAGAGATTTTATTTCCAATTTCTGAACAGCTCATTTAGAAATAAACCTCTGAAATGCTTTGTCTGGGTGGTTTTTCCTGTAGAATTTTATTGTGTTAAATATGCAGATAGAGTAAAAGTGTTGCTGCAGGAGCTGCTGCAGTAATTTAATTTCACTGACTTGCTTTTAATAAAATGCAACGAGTCGCTTCCTCTGCTGCTCTGCCAAGTTTCTGAGAGGGTTCTGGCACAGTGACATGAAGCAGGGAGCCGAGTGTGGATGCAGACCGGGATCACCGTTACCTCAGAGAGGACAGGACGAGCCCGCCAGGGAGGGGGGCGGTATTCAGAAATCAGACGTGGGACAGGGAGAAATACTCTTTAACCTGTAACATGTCCAAAAGTCCAGGTAGTTACTGTAATGATCCAAAATCTTCAGCCAGACGTTAATCAAAGTGATTTAGCTGTGAATTTAGTAAATGGGTGTAAAAGTCAAAGCTATAATGTCCCTTCACAGCACCCATAATGTTGAGGTCTAGACTCCGGTGCATGGCTAGTTATGTTGCTGTGTTCACTGCTGGTAGGAGGTCATCCAGTTGCACTGTTTACATCAATGTTTGTTAAAATTCCCAGGATTTCCAAAAAGTCCCAAACCATGACAAAACCACCACCGTGCTTTACAGGTATCTCCAGAGTTACTGAATAACTTCATCTCCTTCAGTTATGATCTATGGTGTTTCAGCATTGGTTGATGCTCCTAAAGGAACTAAATTCATCTTTTTATTTTTTTTCCTCTTATTTTTCTTCTAAAGAGTTAGAATAAAACACTTGGACATGGACTATTCATCAGTTTTAGTACTTCTTCTTTGCCTCATCTCTGGGGGCTGCATGATGGCCCAGATGGTCGCACTGTTGCCTTGCAGCAAGAACATCCTGGGTTGGAATCTTTCTGCAGGGAGTTTGGATGTTCTCTCTGTGTATGCAAGGTTTCTCTCTGGGTACTCCGGCTTCCTCCCACAGTCTAGAAACAGGTTGATAGTCTCTAAATTGCTCTTAGCTGTGAGTGTGTGCATGCTTCTTCAGAAAAGTATCGAGCTCTATAAATGTTTGGCTCTTCACAGTAGTAAAGATGACTTTTATTAGTCTGTCTGAAACAGTAATGGAGAGTGGCTTGAAATTTGAGCAGTAAATGAGCTGGAACAGAAACCAGGACGGCATTAGTCTCCAGCGATTATGGATGCTTTAAAACAGTTTGTGGTTTATTAACCTTTTATGTTAAAAATAAATCACTCTAACTTAACTATTGAATTCAGATCAATATTTATCTGTTACTTTTAAAAGTTTATATTTATCTGTTGCTTTTGAAAGTTTTGTTTATTTTTGCAAAATGGGCTGCAGTGTGTGTGAATTTATGTTGCATGTCTTAGACCTTCTCTACTATATTAACTAACCTGATGGATGTAGGGCTGCATGGAGGCCAAAGGCCGGCCTCTAATGCGACAGAACTCTATTTTTAGGGTTAAGACAGATATTGTGTGAAATAATATTAATTAGGCATAAATGCTGCTACTAAAATGAAGGGAAATCATTACAAAGTCCTAATATGGCCAGAAACACAAACTTGAGTGTCTGATTAGGACAGTGTTTGTTTAGTTTAGTGTTGCGGAGAAAGGGGAGGCTCACCCAGGTCGCCATTAATGAAGGAGCCGGCTCTGCGCATGTTTGATTTTATGAAGCAGGAGGTATATATATATATTTTTTTTTTTTTTGGGGTGAATCAACTCCAAAGGCTAAAGTGGTCAAATTATTCAAAATTCTCTTAAAAACAATCAGACTAAATTACATCTTCTTTTTAAATAGATCTGGTAGTTTAACTAAAGTTCTTGCGTTATAGCGCCCCCTGCTGCCTGTTCTTCCATCCACCCCCTCCTCTCCTCTCCATCCTCCTCCAGCAGCAGCTGCCTCTCCTCAGACATGGCGAGCTGCTAAGCGCTGCAGCTTCGGTCCTCCTCTCCTCTCCTCTCCTCTCTGCCCCGCTGGGTGCTGGATCTACCATGGGGTCTCCGCGGCTCTGGGCGGCCCTGTGCCTCCTCCTCACCGCCTCCTGCCGCCTGTGCACGGCCGCCCGACACGGTAAGACCGGCCTGGGCTCTGATGGAGAGGGATGCGCTCCGCGGGTTTAATGGAGTGCGCTCTGCGAGGCGCGGTGCGTAAATCACGACTTGCTCAGGACAAGTCCCTGTTATCGATAACTGGCTGCCTGGAGCGAGTTGGCAGCACTTTGGGATCGATTTCAGGTTATTTCTGCAGAGTAATGAAATCCATAGATTTAGTTTCAATGTTTCTCTAAAAGTTATTTGCTTTATCTGCATATATTCTAGATTACACCGGATTATTGCCTCATGGAAGTAGAATTTGACCATATTCTGAGTATAAAGCAGGGTATCTGATCCATTTAGACTAATACTGAACTCCGCATTTCCTGCTCCTTGTATCTGCCTCTCATCTGGCGCCATCACTGACGCAAACCCTCTGATGCGCCTGTTTGACTCATGGATCATTTCGTTTGTTGTGCAACAAGAGACGAAGCAGAAAGACTGAATGAAGGATCACGGAGACAAATCAGCAGCTGATCGGGTGTATTGGATCTCCTTCAGCAGAAGCTCTGATTGAAATAAACACAAATATGAATAAATTAGAATGAATTTAAGGAAACTCAAGGCTAACATACAACCAAAGCGGAGCCGTCCTGCCAATGAACTGTTCTGTTAATAGAAAATCATCTCTTAAAACGTAGTTTGACAGACAGAAATATATATATTTTTTCAACAAACAAGATGATTTCCCAGAGAGAGAAAAACCAAACACGATAAAGGATGGAAAACATGAGCTGTAGAAGAAGCTAAAATCTGATCCTAGTCTTTGTTTCTCACACTCCATCCCGTTTGCTTTCCAAAAAACCGCAGAAAATCCTAAATGTTCCTTCCAGATAAGATCACAGGGCTTTTAAATCGCGGTGTTTGTGTGCCATGCTGATGTGTGTGTAAATGCAATCAGAGGAGTGATGAAACATACGTCAGATAGTTGTGACTCATAGCTGATCTTTTCCTCCCCGGCTGTGCTCAGTAATCACACCGACTTCCTGCCTCAGAGACTCAACACGCTCGGCGTTTCAGCACCATGGATAGATCCCAGCTCTGGTTTTAATCTTCAGGGCATCAACCAATCATCTGTCACTCTTCAGACTCTTTTCTTGCCTAATTAAATCAGGGCGTTGTCTCCTCAAAGCTATGAAATAGTAAAATGTGACCTGAATATCCAATTTGCGACCTAGAGTTGATTGTTGGATAAACGATCTGACATTATAAACCATCTTCAGTTATTGCAGAAAGACGTATCAACATTAGCATTCATAATAATAATGATTTATTCAACCAAATGTTGTATTTCTGACTTTCAAAACAAATTACTGGAGGCTGACTTGAGGTTTGAGGATAAATAAGCTGTAAAACAGCCAAATAAATTAGCAGCTACAAAGGCAACAAAACCGAAACACGCTAAAGACTCATCAGTGTGAAACATCCTGACATTTTCTACTACCTCTAGTGTACGTTTCCAATCAGACAGTCTGCAGGTTGTCTTGTCTGGTGATGGTTCCTAAACATTAGACCAAACCATGATGGAGCCTCCAAGCTTTCACAGCTAAATGTTCATCATTCACTGAGGTTCACCGAAGATGTTTTAATTCTGGTTAATTAATAGTGAGTTTCAAACAGATGAATGAGGGTTGGCTTTAGGTTTGAGTAGCAAATCCTCTATAAAAGAAATAAAGTCATGTCGTCCTAAAATCTACAAACCAAGAATGTTACTCTGAGCCTCTGCCTTTTAATTAGCCCTGGGGGAATGTTTTTCTAATTCACACTTTGCTGTTTCCACCACAGTTGTGGATTTGTTTCTCCACACTCAGTGTTGGAAGAACCAAACAAGATGTATATAGATTGAGATGAGTGTGCTTTGATTTTTGTTAATACTAAGTATGTTGTACAGTATTAAAGAAATTCACAATAAACTGTAAAGAGCATAGAAGGTAATGAGGTTTTGGTGAGGATTGAGAGAATCCAGTCCTCTTTGGAGCTCCACAGATCAAGCTGACTTTACAGCAGGAACACCATTCATGGTTCTACAGCTCACAGAACGTTGGCTTTTACCTGACAGATTTCTCATTTTAATACTTTTTACAGTTTTTATGCAACAACAGTTTAAGTGTGATGATTTTTTTCCCACAAAATGTCCAGCTGTGACGATGTCACATCATTCAGAAACATTTTGATGTAAACTAATTTAATTACAAAAGTTTTATCTCCACATGTACAGTTTATACATCAGATTGTGGTTATTTCTGTCTATTTTCACCCAATGTGTCTCCCACTGATGTGGGACTCACACTTTTCGATCGAGAGAGATCAGATCTCCCACATAAAACACTTTAGACGAATAAAAATGTACAAATGTGCTCATCTGAAGGTTCTTTTATTCTTTGATAATTATTTTGATTTAACTTATAGTTTCACACGGTGACTGTCTGTGTTTTCCTTATTTGCCTGTTCCCAAGACAGAGGCAGGAATCACCATAGCAACCAGTGACTCAGCCCTTTTTGACTGGTTGTAAAATTAACGCACTCAGCAGATTCAGCCTTCTTATAGTAATCTATTATGATGGCCATCATAAACTCTGTAAAATTTTATTAAAAATAAAATAGGAAATATTATTCTAAAGACCTTGAAAGCAAACAGGAAGAGATTTTAACTGGACTTTCAAAATAAATCTCATAGATGCCCTTTAAAAAATTGTCTGTAAATTTAGAAATGTCTTGATTCACTTTAATGCTTAATTTATACTTGCTTAACTCATCATTGTTCAAAATATGAACATATAAACTACAATCAGACACACACGTTTTTAGACTCCTTAAACGCTCTGTTTCATTTCCAAACAAATTACTGCAAGAAACCCGTTTGTTTTCAGCTCCTGCAGAGCAGCAGCATGATATCTGAGTAGCTCTGATTCCCAACCAGCAGAGATTCGCTGCTTGTTGAGGTTAATTCAGTCTGTCAGAGTGTAAAGGTAGCAGGTGAAGGGTTCCTCTGAGCTGTGGAGGGATGCTCCCCCTGTTGCCTTGAGCTGCCCCTCTGCTGGGGTTTTCCAGCTAAATCAGTCCACCTTAAACCCTGCCTGCTGGCCTAAAGATGATGAAACCAAAGCCTGACAGGAACATAAAGATGCTGATGATAAGGAGGATAAGGAAATGGTCTTTAGATGTTTTACTGCTTCAGATCACTTTGCTGCTTCTATATTTGTGTGACAGCTGGAGAAGCAGTGAACGAGCCCAGATGTAATCACCCTAACAATCTATAAAAGATGTAGAGACGTGATTGGAATCGTGTCATTGTGTTAGCGGCGCAGCCATCATCACTTTGCATCACAATGGGCTCACATGCTGCCAAGAACACAGACTTTTCCACATGTTGTCATGTTACAGCTGCGATCTTGAATGTATTCAATTCATAAATGTAAAGCGAAAAGAACATAACGCATGGTTTTCAAACTTTCCATGAAAAACTGAAAAGTGTGGAGTTTATATCTATATTCAGCCTTCCTGAGTCAATCCTTTGTAGAACCAACCTTCCCTGCAGGTCTGTTGACGTTTGTCTCCACCAGAAGTTTTTACTCCTTCTTTGTAAAACAGCTCCGGTTTAGTCAGATTGGATGGAGAGCGTCTATAAACCTACTTTTTTTTAAAATCTTGCCACATATTCTGAGTTGAATTTAGGTCTGGACTTTGACTAGGCCATTCTAACACATGACTATGCTTTGATCTAAAGCATCTCATTGTAGCTCTGGCAGTATGTTTAGGGTGATTGTCCTGCTGAAAGGTGACCCTCCACCCAGGTCTCAGGTCTTCTGCAGGTTTTCTTCAGGGATTATCCTGTTATTTAGCTCCATCCATCTTCTCATCCACTCTGACCAGCTTCCCTGTCCCTGCTGAAGAAAGGCGCCCCCACATCATGATGCTACCGTCTGGGGGCTGGTATGCTCAGGGTGATGTGCAGTGTTAGTTTTCCTCCACACATAGCAGACCACCTCCTTCCATGTTTGGTTGCCCCCTACATGACTTGTGACAAACTCCGAACAGCTTTTCTTTCCACATTGGCTTTCTTCCATAAATGATTCTCCCATCTGAGCTGTGGATCTCTACAGCTCCTCCAGAGTTACCATGGTCCTCTTAGCTCTGACTAATGCTCTCCTTGCTGTCGGTTAAGGTGGACATCCATGTATTGGTAGATCTGCAGTTGGTCCATCCTCTCTCCATGTTCAGATGATGGATTGAACAGAGCTCTGGGAGATTTTTAATACTTGGGATATTGTTGTAGAACCTAACTCTGATTTAAGCTTCTCCAGAACCTCTACCCTAACATGTCTGCTGTGATCCTTGGTCTTCACGATGCTGTTTGTTCTAACTCTAACCCTAAATTACACCCAGCTGGTCCTGATTAGGTTCTGAAGCTTGCTTTGGATTTAATTTAGCTGAAAATCCAGCTCTCAGTTCGTAGATTATGAAGCCAATGGATGGTTCTCCTTGCATATATTTACGATAAAAATTGTTAATCTCCTAATCTTTGAGGTATACCTTCTGTCTGGATGCTGTTTGGTGTAAAATGTTGCAGAAGGACTTCAGACGTCAGTCCCTTCAATCCGTTAAAACCTTTTCTGCTATTGACAGTTCCAGCATGACACAAACATCTCTGTATGTTGTTTAGATCATTCGGGTTTATTTAATGTCTGCTGCTTGTTTTGCTTCCTTTCTTTACCTGCTTTGAAGGTTAACAGATGATTGATAAAGTTGTTTCTTTGATTCTATCTTCGGTTCGTGTTTTTGTTTAGACGGAGCCTCGAACGAAGCTTGGCTGACCTGCAGAGCTGAACTGCATCTATCTCTCTACTCGTTGCAGACTTAATTAGGCTGAAATTAGTCATGGCAGAACGCTGATGGAGTCTAACAAGAGCTTCTGGAAACAGACAGATGGAGGGATGATGTGGAGGAGAGGACGGCGTGCAGATTAATCACCATGAGGATGGAGGTTTAGCCGAGTGTCTCAGTTTGGGGAGATTCCCACATGGATGCAGCTGAGGGAGATTCTTTGGGTAGTCATGGAGACCAGGCCTCAGAGGTGTTTTCACTCCTATTTGTAGCGTTATGGAAAACAATGTCAGATGATGACATCCTCATGAATAATGCACTGTGGCATTATAAATCAGACGGAGGTAAATCGTCTGGCTCATGTCCTCCTGCAGCCTTTCATCATGGAGGTTCTCCTCTGGTTCTGCACTGAGCTCAGGTGGTTTTCACTTTCAGAGCTGAACGGTTGGTTTGCTGCTGTGGTCGAAAGCTTCCAGTGACAGATTAATCAACATGGTCTTTAATGATCTGTTCCAATCGCAACGAAATGCATTCCTCTAAATCTGCTCCCTCTTTAAATATAAAATAATGTTGATGAGGTTGAAATGAGCTGATTCATGATCATTGGATTCAGATCAGAAGCTATGATATACATTTACCTACAGATCATGAAAACATGAATAAAATAATTCAATTAAAAATAGAATGAATGAAGATTTAAAGTACCAGCTTGTTTTCAAGAGTCACCTCGTATGATTTTAATTTTTTTTAATCATTTTGTGCCTGCAGGTTGTTTGTTTGAGAAGAAGCTGTGTCCCAGAGATCAACGCTGCAGCGAAGGTGACTTTTCCACTTTCATTTGCTTGAAATACATTCATTAATAACATTATTAATAATCTTTCACAGCAGAACTCATTGCCGGTTCATAAACATAAACAGATTAGACTCCAATCAGTTTCACAGCCTAATCGTTCCAAACTGACCAGAGGATATTGAGTACTTCTGTAGGGAGAGGCGTTTCCTTTACCTACTCTTCAAAATGGGATAGACTAGAACACATGCCACTTAAGTAAGGGAGGTGCGTATTGTTCTTCACAAGTCAGGAAATAGTTTGTGGCCTAAAACTTGGTAAACATGAAGAAGTGAAAATATTTCTGAATGTCAGGTTCCTCCTCTAAAGAGCAGGAGTGTTTTTAATTTTTAGTACGGAGAATTATGAAAAAGAGGCCTTAATCTCTCACTCAGATGTTTACAAAATCCAATATTTTAATTAGAAATAATAGTTTTTTATCAAAATCTCTGATGCCACAATTATTTGCCCGTTCCTTTCAAATACAAAATTGCCATTTATACTTTACTTTTTACAGTTTATCACTTACTAGGAACTATTTAACAATAATCCTCGACTTCCAGTTTCACTGGCGTATAAAGATGATGTGAGACATAGGCTAATTTCTTTACACCACTCTTCAAAGTGGGAAAGACAAGAGAACATACCACTCAACTAAGGCCGATGTGTGAGAAATATCTACCGACCAGGTTTATGCTCCGCCATAGACAGTAAGGAGGACGGAGAGGGAGGTAAAACCATTTTCGAAGCTCCCTGCAGCAAAGATTGCCATCTTGGGTTCACCAAGTCTCCATGACCACCATTAGACACTATCTACAGGGGTTGGACAATGAAACTGAAACACCTGGTTTTAGACCACAATAATTTATTAGTATGGTGTAGGGCCTCCTTGTGCGGCCAATACAACGTCAATTCGTCTTGGGAATGACATATACAAGTCCTGCACAGTGGTCAGAGGGATTTTAAGCCATTCTTCTTGGAGGATAGTGGCCAGGTCACTACGTGATACTGGTGGAGGAAAAACGTTTCCTGACTCGCTCCTCCAAAACACCCAAAGTGGCTTAATAATATTTAGATCTGGTGACTGTGCAGGCCATGGGAGATGTTCAACTTCACTTTCATGTTCATCAAACCAATCTTTCACCAGTCTTGCTTTGTGTATTGGTGCATTGTCATCCTGATACACTGCACCGCCTTCAGGATACAATGTTTGAACCTTGGATGCACATGGTCCTCAAGAATGGTTCGGTAGTCCTTGGCAGTGACGCGCCCATCTAGCACAAGTATTGGGCCAAGGGAATGCCATGATATGGCAGCCCAAACCATCACTGATCCACCCCCATGCTTCACTCTGGGCATGCAACAGTCTGGGTGGTACGCTTCTTTGGGGCTTCTCCACACCGTAACTCTCCCGGATGTGGGGAAAACAGTAAAGATGGACTCATCAGAGAACAATACATGTTTCACATTGTCCATAGCCCAAGATTTGCGCTCCTTGCACCATTGAAACCGACGTTTGTCATTGGCATGAGTGACCAAAGGTTTGGCTATAGCAGCCTGGCCGTGTATATTGACCCTGTGGAGCTCCCGACGGACAGTTCTGGTGGAAACAGGAGAGTTGAGGTGCACATTTAATTCTGCCGTGATTTGGGCAGCCGTGGTTTTATGTTTTTTGGATACAATCCGGGTTGGCACCCGAACATCCCTTTCAGACAGCTTCCTCTTGCGTCCACAGTTAATCCTGTTGGATGTGGTTCGTCCTTCTTGGTGGTATGCTGACATTACCCTGGATACCGTGGCTCTTGATACATCACAAAGACTTGCTGTCTTGGTCACAGATGCGCCAGCAAGACGTGCACCAACAATTTGTCCTCTTTTGAACTCTGGTATGTCACCCATAATGTTGTGTGCATTTCAATATTTTGAGCAAAACTGTGCTCTTACCCTGCTAATTGAACCTCCACACTCTGCTCTTACTGGTGCAATGTGCAATCAATGAAGACTGGCTACCAGGCTGGTCCAATTTAGCCATGAAACCTCCCACACTAAAATGACAGGTGTTTCAGTTTCATTGTCCAACCCCTGTACATACCATCATATGTGGAGCTGTATTCTTTAAAGGTCCTGGGAACATCTGGAGCCCTCTGACAGAAAACTGGACCTGAGTCTTTCAGCAGGACAATGATCCAAAACAAGAACTGGTTCCTCAGACACTAAGTCAACCTTCTTCCACAGTCTTCTCAGTCCGCAAACCTAAATCCTGTAGAGAACCTTTTCCGTCTGAATAAATGTAGTTAGATTAAAGGTTGGATTGTCTGACACGCTCAGTGTAGGTTTATGATGGTCCAGTAAAAGATGAATTTATTTTTTAGGCTTTTCATGCATCTTTACAAGGGAGCTAATAAGAGCAGGAACCTGCATTAATGACAAACTGCCCTACCATTGTTCCCAGTATAAACATTCAGCTTGTTCTGCTGGATGAGCAGAAAAAACATCCAGCCAACAGGCAGCTCTCCTCCATGGCGGTCAGGCTGGTCAGTGCTGTTTGTGTGGGAGTTTGCCTCTGTGGCACAAATATGGCAGCAGGGAGAGACAAAAGAACCAGAACAGAGTAAACAAGGCCTCCGACTGGGCCAATCACGGCTAGGCCTGGCCATCACCGTGACAACAGTGACATCAGTAGCCTGACGACGTGTGTGTCCCTCGTGTTTGTTTGATGGTGGTGACTCACCATGGCCTGCAGACTCTCCGGCTTCACTGTGAGTGAATGAGCTGCTGCTCGGCATATTTCTGACACCAGTGTTTCTGTGCATCAATGCTATTAATAAGGGAAGTATTATGGCCTTGAAAATACGACAGAAAGATCATATCTGATGAAAACAGTTGAGGATGTGGGGAATCATTTCTAAATTCAAGGAAAGTGATCCAACCTTCAGTAGCAGATGTGTTGGTCTGATTTCCATCGATGTTTGTTGCTTCCAGGAAACATTTCTTCAATTCTTAGTTATCTCTGAGCTTTTGTTGTTTCAGGGTCATGATCTGGTTCTGGTTCTTGAAACCATTTCCTTCTCCCTGTATTCAAGAAGAAAGAATCTTTTGGTTATAGTTATAGTTGCAATAATCAGTGGAAAACAGCGTCATGCCATCTGAACAATAAAGTCTGCAGGTCTGAGAGCAGTCGTTTGCCTCCCACCAACGTCTCACTCTGACACAGCAGCTCCTGGTGCACCAACCACCCTCCTCTCCTCGGACCCCCGGCCTGGGCTCAACATCTCAGAGAAAGATGTAAAGAGGCTCTTTCAGCGTCAGAAGACCAATTTAAAGAAAACGCTCCAGGACCTGACAATGTCTCCCCCTCATGCCTGACAACCTCCATCTTCACTCAGTGTCTTGAGCTGTGTGAGGTTCCCTCCTGCTTCAAATGCTCCACCATGATCCAAGTCTCCAAGAACGCACCATCAGAGGATTAATTGACTACAGGCTTGTTGCTCTGACGTCTGTGGTCATGAAATCCTTTGAACGGCTGGTGTTGAAGCATCTGAAGGACGTCATAAGCCCCCAGCTGGACCCCCTGCAGCTTGCTCGGGGTCAATCAGGTCAGCAGATGATGCAGTCAGATGGGACCTCACTTTATCCTCCACCACTGAGGTTTCTTCCCTCTCTTCTTTCAGAGAAATGAAGGAAGGCAGTCTTGTAGTTAGAAGGAAGCTGTTAGATCAGCAAAATGAGTCCGAAACCTTTGGCTTTAGATCATGCAGCATTAGTTTGATTACATCAAACTGTCCTCCTGTGCAGATGGTTTGTTTGGACAGTGTCAGGCTCCACACCAGGAGCCCGTCCAGTACCGGGTCTCTGTGCCGGTTCTGCACAAGCTGCAGGAAATCCTCAAAGACCTGATGGTGCAGGGTGAGTTTCTAAACGCAGCAGCTTAGTTTCAAATTTCAGTTCTGCTCTTCAGCGTTAAAGTAAGGTGTATGTAAAACCTCAGGTCTGACGTGGAAGGACGATCTGACCCAGGCCATCATCAGCCGAGAACTGAGCCAGGTTCCAACCCTCGCTCCTAAAAAGGAAAATAAATCTTCCAAACAGTAAGAAAAGTCCTGTTTCTTAGATGTCAACGAGAAAAACTCTCAGGTGAGGGAGCTGTGTTATTTTTTCAGGTCCTCCAGATTGCTGGGTCCTGGTCCTCAGAGGGATCAAGATCCTAAAGGTCCAGCAGACTCTGAGATGATGCAGCAGTACCTGGACTATATGGTCCTGGACCCGTCTCGGTCCTCAGTTCACATGCAGACGCCCCTGTTGGACCCGTACACCTATCATAAGGTAGGAGCCTACTAACCCCCACTTAAACCCATGGCTGTGCCCCCTGGTGGCCACAGGAAGAAATGACGTGCTGTGTTTGTGTGGCTGAACAGCAGTTCGGCTACCAGGATGAGGAGGAACGCTCCCTCAACACCCTGGATGATAATCCAACCTTCCACAAGGGGAACTCTTTGGACCGGGACCGACAGCTCCTCCAGGACCTGATGTCCCTCTACCTCACCCCCTCACTTTCATCCTCCTCTTCTTTACAGTCTCTGCCCCGTCATAGGGGGGCGGTAGCCGCAAGCCTACCCTCCTCTTCCTCCTCTGTGTTTCCTGAGCTGGACTTCCCTCTGGACTACAGTGAGGACTACGTCTCCCAGGTTTCCGAGCTGAGAAAGCAGCCGGAGACAGAGAAGAAGCAGCAGCAGGAATATGACATCCTGTCAGGACTGGATGGTCAGATGTTACCTTTTTTGTCCTTTTCATATAATTTTTTACTGATTTCCTTTGTGTTGATTTGTTTGTCCCTACATATTAACTCTGGTTATCACCTGTAATTGTTTGCCTCTACATCACACCCAACAATCACTAATCTGCTCTCTCCGGTGTGTTTTCAGGGCGCTCTCTGCAGAAACTGGCCCTTCTGCTCGACCACTACGGCCTGAATGTGAAGGATCTGTCTCCTGAGCCGAAGGACGACCTGCCGGCAGCTCTGAAGCAGCCGCAGGTCGATGCTTCCTACATTCCCAAAAAGACAGAAGGTCGGTGAACGAGTTCGCATTGCTGCAGTCAGAGCTGCAAGACTGTGCACAGCAAATGTTACTGCATTCATCAGGTCAGAGGCCCACTAATATCTCCATAATCCACTTTGTTTTTGTTTATCATCAGATACATACGGAGATAACGCAGCAGCAAAGAAGAAGGTGAGCTTCTCTGTTGGTTATCAGGTCATTTGTGTCTAAAATGGAATTTTAAAGAGAGCTGAAAAAGTTTCACTAAGCTGCTAGAGAAGATGAACAGGAAAATCGGTTAATTAACACCAATGATAAAGTACTGAGGAGTTTCTGAAAAGCTCAAGATTTTTTTAACCCGTTTCAGAAAGTGAAACTCATATATTATATAGACTCATTATACATAGAGTAAAATATTTCAAGCCTTTACTTCTTGTAACGTTGATTCTGGCTGACAGAGAATAAAAACCCAAAATTTTGTGTCTCAGAAAATTAAATAATTACATCAGATCAATTAAAGGATATTTTAAACAGAAATGTCAGAATTTTGAAAAGTCTGTTCATTTCTATGCACGTAATACTTGGTTGGGGCTCCTTTTGCATGAATTACTCCATCTATGCAGTGTGGCATGGAGTTGATCAGCCTGTGGTTCTCCTCAGGTGTTCTGGAAGCCCATGTTGCTTTAATAGAGGCATTCGGGTCAACTGCCTTGTTGATTCTGGTGTTTCTCATCTTCCTCTGAACAACACTCCATAGATTCTCTATGAGGTTCTGGTCAGGCCAGTTTGTTGGCCAATCAAGCACAGTAAAATCATGGTCAGCTTGACAGCAGCAGGAGGCCTGAAGTGCTCTATAATTTCCTGGTAGATGGTTGCGTTGACTGTGGACATCAGAAAACCCAATGGACCAGAACCATCAGATGACATGGCACCCCAAACCATCACTGAATGAGGAAACTTCACACTGGACTTCAAGCAACGTGGATTCTGATCCTCTCCACTCTTCCTCCAGACTCTGGTCATCTGAAAACAGGCCTTTGGACCATTGAGCAACAGTCCAGTTCTGTTTCTCCTCAGCCCTGTTAGACGCTTGTAGCCCCTGTGGAGGAATCATCTCTACGTAGCGGCTCTTGGTGTGACTCCAGCCTCAGTCCACTCCTTGTGAAGCTCCTCCAAGTTTTTTTTAATGGCTTGACAACCCTCTCAAGTCTGCAGTTATCCCTGTTGCTGGTGCAGCTTTTCATACAACACTTTTTCCTTCCTCTCAACTTTCTATGAATATGCTTGGACACAGAACTCTGTGAACAACCCCCTTCTTTAGCAATGACCTTTTGTGCATGTCCACGATTGTGTCTCCTAGTGACCCAGACTGAGACCATTTAGAGGCTCAGGAAACCATTTTCAGGTGTTTAGAGTTAATTGACTGATTAGGCTGCTGTCTAATATTCTGAGACACTGAATTTTGGGTCTTCATTATCTGTAAGCCAGAATCATTAACAAGAAATAAAGTTAAACAAATTCACTTTGTGAAATAAGTGACAAAAAGGATTGAACTTTTTCACGATTTTCTGATTTAGATGTACCTGTAGTTTACAGAATCACTGTTTAAAGTTTACAGTTCCCAAAGCGCTGGACTTACCTCCATGACTGAGCTTTTGTTTTTATCAGTTTTACAGTTTAACTCCGTTTAAAGTTTTTTCAGATTTTCTCACTGAACCTTCAGCTCAGAGAGTGATGATGTGTCACGCTCAGCCTGTAAAATATTTAGAAATCTTTTTATTTTAACAGCTCTTATGCTCTCAGTTTTATCTCCACATGTACAGTTTATACATCAAAAAGCTGGTATTTTTGTCTACTTCCACCCAGTGTGTCTCCCACTGCTGTAGGACTCACAGTTATTGGTGAAATCAGCCCAGAGTGCAGAGAGTTCACACCCAAACTATCATTCACTCCCTTTATATTTCAGCCCAGAAGTGTCCCTTCCAAACTGGAGTTTCCTCCATAAAATACTGAAGACACACAAACATTCACACGCGTGACCACCAGAAAATTCTGATTCTCACCTTTCTGTTTTGTTTTACCTGAAGAAGAACCAATAAGTCATCATTAAGGTTCTTAGAAAAGAAGAAGAAAGTTCAATGGATGCATAAATCCATCAGAAATCCTGAAATTGATCATATTTGTCTCCACCAATCAGCTCACAGAGGCTTTAATGGCATATAAGACGGTTTTCCAGAAGGCTCCTCCCCTCGCCACCGATCCAGGTGGAGAACAGAAGGAGGCACCTCCACCTGAGGCAGCGAATCACGATAGAGGAGGAACAAAGGAGTTTGGATTTATCATCACCAATCAGAGGTGCAGAAGCTTTAACCTCCTGTCTGATCAACCAATCATGAGTCACATGTTCTGTTTGTCTGTGTGAGCGGAGTTTGTTTGTCATGTCAGAGGGGGAAAACGTGACCTCTGATTTCAGCAGAAATTGACCTAATTTAGTCATGAAGAGAAAATGAAGAGAGAATACATGAAGAGAAAGAAGAAGAAGGAAAAGTAGGAGAGGAGGACTGACCTGGGTTGAAATAAATGGAAAGAAAAGGTGGTTATAAGGTGGTTATAAATAATTGTAAAGAAAAGAGTAAATGAAAGAATATATGGTTGCAAATGATATAAAGTGACAGAAATAGGAGTAAAAGGGAGGAAAGTAAAGAAATTAAAAACAAAAATACATTATAAGGCAAGTAGTATGAAAACAACTGAAAACCAGCCAAGATTCATCTAGTTCTGACTTCGTATTTTAGATTTTAGACCAGAGATGATCAAAAACTGTCCAGACACCTAAAAAACACAGTCCTTTAATATTTAATACCAAATTAAATCACTTCAGCCATATGTAGAAGACAGCATATTTTACTACAGTGTGTGCGCCCCACAGACACATGTAAATATACTTTCCTCCTGCCATCCCACACGTCATGCCGCCCCGGGCTCAAAGCCATGCCGCAGATATCAAAACCACCAGTGAGGACAGGAATCAGGAGTTAATGTAGACAGCTCAGAATACGCTGAAAAGCAAAATAAAGTGACGATGGAGGCAGAATAACTTAAAAATGAAGAGATGGATGAAGCAGAACGAGGTTCGAACGACAGAGACAACAGTAGACCGATCCACGCCTGCATGGTGGCTTTCAAGCTGCAGTTGGTCTGTTGTTTAAACCCCTCACTCTGTGTGTGTGAGAGTGAGTTAAAATGAGTGTGTGCGTGTGTGTGTCCATGTGTGTGTTTGTCACCGCAGCCCCCTCAGTCTGAACGACGGGGTGCGACTGCTGCAGCTGCTGTCAGAGAGGATCGGCCTCTACACCACCACCATCGTCAACATCAGGTGGGTCAGAGGTCAGCAGCTCATGACCTGAAGGTCGAGCTGCTGCGTCTCTGATGAATCAAACAAGACAGAAACTGGGATTGATTCCTTGTTTTCCTCATCATCTCTCCGGCTTTCAGTCCAACTCGGATCTTCTCATCTGTTTATCTGCAACTCTTCATCTTCTGATCCACTTTTTATCTAAAACCATCAAAAAGTCGGTCAGAATAAGTCCAGACAGGAAGGCGATGTTCACCACATGATTAAACCAATAAACAGTTAACAGCAAGTAAAAAGGAAGACGTTATTAATTCTTAAGAACTTTCATGCAAGTTTGCATTTTATGCTACAAAATGATAGATGATCAGTCACATCACTTGTAAAAAACAATATTTTGGTATCCATTTTTTATTTTAGAATTTTTTTATTTAATTAAAAATAATTCAATTATTTGAATTGTATTCAGCTTCCTTAAATTTGATTTATTTTAAGTGATTTTTTTTTAGTCCGGCTGATAAATAATAAACAAAGCAGGAACAAAAACTGCCAAAAATACACAAAAATGTTTCTTCTAAGATTTCTACAATAAACAGGTAGTATAAAAATATTATACTAAAACTAATTTTGCGCAAATAAATTTTAGCGTTATTTCAATAAATTTAACTATAAATAAATACTGTTTTTAATTATTCATCCAATTGGTTGGTTATTACTGGTTATTAAAACAAAAACTTAAGCAAGCCAAATATTATTTGGAAATTTGAATTAATAAATGTAAATGAAATTATGCAAGAATAAGGTATCATTGATGTGTTTGTTTATTAGAACCAATTAGGAATAAATTATTTTTTAAATTATAATTTTTTCATTTAATATTTGTTGAAGAAACTATTAGAATAAAAACTAATAACTTTTCTCTTAGGAAAAATTCTAATTAATTTGACAAAAACATTTTAAAAAGGTTTGAGGAGAAAAATGTTGATAAATCAGAATAAATAAAAATGAATATTATTTTTGCATGAATTATAAATAGTCACTCATATCTGTTTGGACAATAAAATCAGGAGACTTTAGAGAAGAATGTTTTCTTCTACGCAGTGTTTTTATCTGAGGTTCAGTCTGTTTGCTCACCGTTTGTCCCCGGACCTGTTTCCTCCTCTGCAGCGTGGTCGGACCGGCCGTCACCTTCAGAATCAGACCCAACTCCAAGAACCTGACGGCTGCAGACGCTGCAGATAAAGCAGGTAGGATCAGCGGCTGAGAGCGGAACAACTGGTCCTGGTAGGAAGGTCTGAGGATGAAAAAGTGAGAAGAAGCAGAAAAAAATTATGGACCCCCCAGTTTGAATGAAACCTTCGGTCCATATGAGAGTAGTTCTTTGTGGTAAAACCTAAAGAAAAGCTATTTTATTTTTCATGCATGATGTCTTTGGTTTGTAGTTGCAGAGAAGAACTTCCTGGAGTCGGAGACGGGCTTAAAGGTTCTTCAGAGCGGCGCTGAACAGGTGAGAGCTGAGAGTCCATTCACCAGCATGTTTCCTCTGACTTAATGTGATATGAATGTTTTGGACCAGCACAACCTGAGTACCGACTAGAATTTGATGGAGAACTGGTGGAGGGTGCTGAAGATTAGGATGATGGCACAGAGGCCTTCCAACCTCAAATACTTGGAGCTCACTGCAAAACATAAAAGGTTAAAAGTACAAAGAAGCAGATAAAACCTGCTCAGTGTGACCTCCTCACCTAGTTTCTGACTCAGGTTGATCCTGGTGAGGATGAGGAATGAAGAAGATTAGATTTTTATAGATGAGCTCGTTCTTTGTGTCAGATAAATGAGGTGAAGTCGTTGCCCCTGGCAACAAGAGTGCAGCCCAACTCCCGCTGGGTGTTTGCCACGCTGGTGTCCATGGCCTGCATCGGTGGCATCCTGGTGGCGGCCATGACCATCGCCTGCCTGCGTCACCACGCCCATCGACTGGCAGCGAAGAAGCTGGGCCTGGGACCGGAGGGGGGCAGTTTCACCCACCAGGAGTACCAGGTGAGAAGTCCACCCACTTGCATCATATGGCTCCAGCTCCGTAAACGTTTTCATCTACAGACCATTAAAAAAGGCCAAAAAAAGGAACCTAAAGCATTTAATTGGTTGAGCTTCTTCTTCACTTGTTTCTAATGGTGACACATAGAGGTGAGAGTGTGATGTTATGGGCTCCTATGAGTCTCACTGGATAAACCAAAGCTTAGGGCTGAGGAAGCCTAGCAGAAAAAACATATTTCTGTTCAGTAAGGATCCAGAAGTAAAATATTAATATCACAACATTTAATCTGGTGGAAATATCAAGATTTAAATGAAATCAATGGTCTAAATATAGATTTAAAAATGTTCTGGTAGACCATATAAGACTGTCCAGTTATATCATATTGTGTATAAATTTATATACCGTGTTATATTACAAAGTACTATATGGTGTCATATATCATATTACATTATATCATATAATAGTGGGAAAAAACATTTTGAAGCACATTTTTAATGAATAATTTCTTCAGGGCCTTCATTAAACATCTCTGCATCAATCAAAATGTATTTTCTAAAGGTTCCAGTGTTGTAAAAATGTAGCTGTAACAACATGCTGCATGCCAACGTGCTCACCAGGACCTGTGTCGCCAGCACATGGCCTCTAAAGGTGCCTTCGGACGGCTGGAAGCCGCCGCCCTGGGCGCGGTGGGAGGGACGGGCGGAGCGGCTGGAAGCGGAGGAGGCGCAGCAGGTGGAGTCGGGGCGGGAGCAGCAGGAGGCGGAGGGACAGACTCCAGGGTGAGCAGCGTGTCGTCCCAGTTCAGCGACGGAGCCCAGCCCAGTCCCAGCTCCCACAGCAGCACACTGTCCTGGTGCGAGGAGCCGGCGCAGGCCAACATGGACATCTCAACTGGTCACATGATTCTGGTCAGGAGCTGAAGCTAACATCACATTGATTTAGTTTAAGTTAATGTTACTTTCTGCAGGACGTCAGATGAAATTGAACTTATATTAAAAAAGTGAAACACAAATATGTCTGACAGGCTCCTCCCCTTTCCTCTCTGCTGTGCTAAAGCTCTGCCTTTTAAGCTCCGCCCACATAGAGGACAGTAGCTTTAATAAAATCAAAGACAGGCTTCCCGAGTTAAAAAACATGGTCTGTTTTATCGGTTCTGAACTTCCTTGCTTAAGGCTTACATGGAGGACCACCTGCGGAACAAGGACCGTCTGATGAAGGAGTGGGAGGCTCTGTGTTCCTACCAGGCAGAACCCAGCTCTGTATCCGTGGCTCAGAGCGACACTAACGCCAAGAAGAACCGCTGCCCCGACTCGGTGCCCTGTGAGTCTCTGCAGATGAATGAAAGTTGAACTGAATCACGATGAAGCAGTTAGTCTTGCTTCTGCATTAAGGTTTCACTCTTAACCGATTCATGTTTCCACATAACCTTTTTGCACATGTCTGAACAAGCTAAGAAAGCACAAACAGGGTATTTGTGGAGTGGAACTGGTAAAACCAGGACTTAATGGGTCACATGTTCTGCAGATGACCACTCGAGGGTGAAGCTGAAAGCAGAGGGCAACCCTTCGCGCTCCGACTACATCAATGCCAGCACCATTGTGAGTCACTGTAGAAGTGTTACAGTTGGATTTCTGTTGGTTCTAGCTAGAGAACTGATGTCCGTTTGAACTCCTTCTGAACCTGCAGATTGAACATGACCCCAGGATGCCGGCTTACATCGCCACTCAGGGGCCCCTGTCCCACACCATCTCTGACTTCTGGCAGGTCAGCTCTTAGGAGACCCGGTCCTTTTTAACTCCTTTTCCATGATCATGTATCATTGCTGTGTTCTCCTTATTGTTCTGCAGATGGTTTGGGAGAACGGCTGCACCGTGATCGTCATGATGACGGCTCTGGTGGAAGATGGAGAGAAACAGTGTGACCGTTACTGGCCCGATGAAGGCTCCTCTCTCTACCACATCTACGAGGTGCGTGTTTTTGACGTGATGGAGGACCAGCTTAGCTCATCAGATGTTACAGGTTGGAGTTTCTTCCTCTTCAGGTGAACTTGGTGTCAGAACATATCTGGTGTAACGACTTCCTGGTGCGCAGTTTCTACCTGAAGAACGTGCAGACCCAGGAGACCCGCACGCTCACGCAGTTCCACTTCCTCAGCTGGCCGGCGCAGGGAATCCCCACATCCACACGGCCCCTACTGGACTTCCGCAGGTACTATTTTAATTGGTTACAGTGCTTGGTAAAAGTATTCATACCCCTGGTTACAGTGGTTTGTAAACTTTTTCACACTACAACCTCAAACTTAGGTGTCTTTTATTTGGATTTTCTGCATGTGAAGTGGCAGGAAACTGATGTTTGGTTTTTTAAATTCTTTGGAGGTGAAAATCTTTAAAAATTTGGCAAGCATTTGTATTCAGCCCCTTTGTAGATCGACCTTTCTCCAGGTCCAGCTGCAGGTCTTTTGGGTTATGTCTCTACCAGCTTTGCACATCTACACACTGAACCTTTTGCTCATTCTTCTTTGCAAAATAGTTCAGACTCAGTCAGTTTGGATGAAGAGCACCTTTAACATCATTTCAGAGTCTTGCCACTGGTTCCCAGTTTGATTCAAGCCTGGACATTGACTAGGCCATATTAACTCTAAAACATTCTATGATCTAAACCATTCTATTTTATATCTGGCTGTATGTTTAGGGTTGTTGTCCTGCTGGAAGGTGAACCTTCCAGCCTTCTGGAACCTTCCAGCCTTCTCCAACCTTCTAGCTCCATGCATCTTCCCGTCATCTCTGACCTGCTTCCATGTCCCTACTGAAAGGCATCCTCATAGCATGATGCTGCCACCACCATGTTTCACTGTAGAGGTGGTGTGTTCAAGGAGATGTCCAGTGTGAGTTTCTGCAAAGCATAGCATTTTGCTTAAAGGTAAAAAAGTTCAGATTGGTCTCATCTAAGCAGAGCACCTGTAGATGTTTGACTTCAAGGCATCTGGTTAACCTTAAAAGGAAGAACCTTCTTGTAATATGGGCTCTTTTAGATAATTCAGAAAGGGACTGTATTGCAGCTGAAAGACCTAAGGTTCAGCCGCTGTAACATCCAAGAGTGTCTAACATGCTTCAGGATGGTTACATGATGCCACCGATGCAGAGCTCGCTCAGCATCTGCAGCAGGTGGATGCCAGCGAGGTGAAGATTTTTGGAGAACAAGGGCAGCAAACATCCAACTACTTCTGTCCCAAAAAAAACATCTAGAAAAGGCTGAAATTATGCAGGAAGAATAGGAATGGACTGCAGAAGACTGGCGCAAAGTTATGAATCCCAGTAAAATACTTTAAGTTTGCTGTTGTAATGTGTTTGTGTTACTTCATTATGACTCAGTAAGAGTTTTCAATTTTCTCTTGTCGTTTCCTTCTCATCTGGTCCCAGGAAGGTGAATAAATGTTACCGAGGACGGTCCTGCCCCATCATCGTGCACTGCAGGTAAAACCTACCCAGCACATTCACCCTGTCACTCTGACTGACGTCAGCTTCACACGTGATGAAGGACTTGTTCTTCAACATGAGTTTATTTCATATGTTATAACAAAGGGAATGTTTTTATGTCTGGGCACAAAGTGCCACATGCAATCATTTGATTAAATTTTGCTGTCTCATCCTATGTTTCCATAGCGATGGTACTGGCCGGACTGGAACTTATATCCTGATTGACATGGTTCTGAACCGCATGGCTAAAGGTGAAGTAGAAATGATAGGGGTCCAGACTACTTTAAATCTCTACAGGGGTTGGACAATGAAACTGAAACACCTGTCATTTTAGTGTGGGAGGTTTCATGGCTAAATTGGACAAGCCTGGTAGCCAGTCTTCATTGATTGCACATTGCACCAGTAAGAGCAGAGTGTGAAGGTTCAATTAGCAGAGTAAGAGCACAGTTTTGCTCAAAATATTGAAATGCACACAACATTATGGGTGACATACCAGAGTTCAAAAGAGGACAAATTGTTGGTGCACGTCTTGCTGGCGCATCTGTGACCAAGACAGCAAGTCTTTGTGATGTATCAAGAGCCACGGTATCCAGGGTAATGTCAGCATACCACCAAGAAGGACGAACCACATCCAACAGGATTAACTGTGGACGCAAGAGGAAGCTGTCTGAAAGGGATGTTCGGGTGCCAACCCGGATTGTATCCAAAAAACATAAAACCACGGCTGCCCAAATCACGGCAGAATTAAATGTGCACCTCAACTCTCCTGTTTCCACCAGAACTGTCCGTCGGGAGCTCCACAGGGTCAATATACACGGCCAGGCTGCTATAGCCAAGCCTTTGGTCACTCATGCCAATGACAAACGTCGGTTTCAATGGTGCAAGGAGTGCAAATCTTGGGCTGTGGACAATGTGAAACATGTATTGTTCTCTGATGAGTCCATCTTTACTGTTTTCCCCACATCCGGGAGAGTTACGGTGTGGAGAAGCCCCAAAGAAGCTTACCACCCAGACTGTTGCATGCCCAGAGTGAAGCATGGGGGTGGATCAGTGATGGTTTGGGCTGCCATATCATGGCATTCCCTTAGCCCAATACTTGTGCTAGATGGGCGCGTCACTGCCAAGGACTACCGAACCATTCTTGAGGACCATGTGCATCCAATGGTTCAAACATTGTATCTTGAAGGTGGTGCCGTGTATCAGGATGACAATGCACCAATACACACAGCAAGACTGGTGAAAGATTGGTTTGATGAACATGAAAGTGAAGTTGAACATCTCCCATGGCCTGCACAGTCACCAGATCTAAATATTATTGAGCCACTTTGGGGTGTTTTGGAGGAGCGAGTCAGGAAATGTTTTCCTCCACCAGTATCACGTAGTGACCTGGCCACTATCCTGCAAGAAGAATGGCTTAAAATCCCTCTGACCACTGTGCAGGACTTGTATATGTCATTCCCAAGACGAATTGACGCTGTATTGGCCGCAAAAGGAGGCCCTACACCATACTAATAAATTATTGTGGTCTAAAACCAGGTGTTTCAGTTTCATTGTCCAACCCCTGTAGATGTTTAAAGGAGATTGATCCTGAGAGTCTGGTTTTCCTGCAGGGGTGAAAGAGATCGACATCGCCGCCACCCTGGAGCACGTTAGAGACCAGCGACCGGGGATGGTTCGCACCAAGGTGGGTTCGAACACAGACAATTCTGTCCAGAAACTTCAAAAAATATTAGATGAACCGACTCAGTCATAAAAATCTTGAACCAATCAGAACAAAGCTCTGCAGCTCCATAACTGTAGTGAGGGGGATTCTGGTGTGTCGGAGAATGGATCCATCCAAATGTTGCAGGATAGCGGCTCTCCAGGGCTGGATTGGACACCCCTGCTCTAAAACTGGGTTTCTCATCTTCATATGGTTGACCACCAAAACCAATACAAATTACCCAACAGATTATAGAGCAAAGTCTCACTGATTGCAAATGTGAATGACCAACACTGCCACCTGCTGGTAGTTAACAGCCTACCATTTAGCAGAGGGATCAATCCGAACCAGACGTGTTTTATATTTTCTGTGACAATAACCAAAGGTTGGGTTATGAGTTTCAAGTGGAGGTCTGGAGAACTTTACATTCCCACCATCATGGCTGCACAGCTTGTCCTCAAACACTAAAATGATCCATCTTTCCCTCTCTAGGACCAGTTTGAGTTTGCCCTGACAGCGGTAGCAGAGGAGGTCAACGCCATCCTCAAAGCTCTGCCCCAGTGAAACCAGGATAATCTGGACCGGTCTCCTCACACTTAAAGGGATTGAATTGATTTAGGTGGGTGATGTGTCCAGGAACCTTCAGACGAAAGTGAACCTGTTTAAATTGTGGATGTGAATGCACCACAAGCTTTATCCATTTAAAACACCTGGTTTTATGTCCTGTAGCTGCAACTGTGCTTCATCATTTTGGACTGAGAAGCTAAATATCAAAGCTTGAGTCAGAAAGGCCCAAAAACTGAAGGATTAGTTTATCTGCATCGTTACATCTTCCTGCTCGTGATTTTCTCCTGTAAGGAAACTTGTGCCATTTAGCTCATTTTTGGTCTCTGGGTATGTAGTCGTTTACCTCAAAGCAAGATAAAATATAAAAAAGAAAAGCTATTTTGTATATGTGAGACATACAATAAATCTTTGTGTTTAAGTGTTGCAACAACTGTGTGACTTCCTGTGTTTAAATTAATGGATAACTGCAGAAAGATCCCAGAAGGTAGTCTGGACCAGAATCACTACTGCAAGCATTCCTAAGACCCATAAAACACACAGACCATTGAACCAGGCAGAGTTTGGGAACTTTATTTGAAGACATGATAAACCTGTTTTCTGCACACATCTCTCTGTGACAGAGGCATTACAAGCTTAATAAAAACTTCACAACCACTTCAGTACTCTTCTCCCTCATCTTCCTCTCCAACGCTGTCAGTTCCCACCTCTTCATAATCCTTCTCTAGGGCAGCCATGTCCTCCCTGGCCTCAGAGAACTCTCCCTCCTCCATGCCCTCTCCGACATACCAGTGGACGAAGGCCCTCTTGGCATACATCAGGTCAAACTTGTGGTCGAGTCGGGCCCAGGCCTCTGCGATGGCTGTGGTGTTGCTCAGCATACACACGGCTCGCTGCACCTTAGCCAGGTCCCCTCCAGGAACCACGGTGGGGGGCTGGTAGTTGATGCCCACCTTAAACCCAGTGGGACACCAGTCCACAAACTGGATGCTGCGTTTGGTCTTGATGGTGGCGATGGCAGAGTTGACATCTTTGGGTACGACGTCGCCTCTGTACAGCAGGCAGCAGGCCATGTATTTCCCATGGCGGGGGTCACACTTCACCATCTGATTGGCTGGTTCGAAGCAGGCGTTTGTGATGTCAGCCACAGTAAGCTGCTCGTGATAGGCCTTCTCTGCTGAGATGACCGGGGCGTAGGTGGCCAGGGGGAAGTGGATCCTCGGGTAAGGCACCAGGTTGGTCTGGAACTCTGTCAGATCTACATTCAGGGCTCCATCGAAGCGCAGGGAGGCGGTGATGGAGGACACAATCTGTCCAATCAGCCTGTTCAGGTTGGTGTAAGAAGGACGCTCGATGTCCAGGTTCCTGCGGCAGATATCATAGATAGCTTCGTTGTCCACCATGAAAGCACAGTCTGAGTGCTCCAGGGTAGTGTGGGTGGTCAGGATGGAGTTGTAGGGCTCCACCACAGCTGTGGACACCTGAGGAGCTGGATAAACGGCAAACTCCAGCTTGGACTTCTTGCCGTAGTCAACAGACAGACGTTCCATTAGCAGGGAGGTGAAGCCGGAGCCAGTTCCTCCTCCAAAGGAGTGGAAGATGAGAAAACCCTGGAGACCCGTGCACTGGTCGGCCTAAAGCAGGAGAACATTCAGGATGTCAAATCTCAACCGGCTATACTGTGGTAGAACCGAACGAACGAAACTTAGACCCACCAGTTTGCGAGTCCTGTCCAGAACCAGGTCGATGATCTCCTTGCCGACAGTGTAGTGGCCCCGGGCGTAGTTGTTGGCTGCGTCCTCTTTGCCGGTGATCAGCTGCTCCGGATGGAAGAGCTGCCGATAAGTTCCTGTGCGAACTTCATCTGTGGAACAAAGACACTTAAAACTCTTCTGCATAATTCAGTTTTCTGAAATCATGTTTAGCTTTGTCTTAAAGTTTGTTGAGTTTATATTAAACACATTCTGAAATAATTTTGTTCTTAAATGGCTGTACAAATAAAAATTAAAAGTAGAGATGTTCCAATATACCCAGATTTGCAGTTTGACGGGAGAATTAATGCATTTCTAAAGATGTGTTGTATGCAGGCAGAATTTACCAATCACTGTTGGTTCCAGATCCACAAAGATGGCTCTGGGAACATGCTTCCCAGATCCAGTCTCGCTGAAGAACGTGTTAAAGGAGTCATCTCCTCCTCCAATCGTCTTGTCACTGGGCATCTGACCGTCAGGCTGGATGCCGTGCTCCAGGCAGTAGAGCTCCCAGCATGCATTGCCCATCTGGGCACCGGCCTGGCCGACATGCATAGAAATACACTCACGCTGTGGATGAGATGAAGAAAAAAGGATCAGGCACGTTTCCTTTGCAACTTATGCACCGTCCCGAACCAAGTTAAAACAGCGCCCCCATCCTTTAAGATTTTATTTTAACTGAAGTCTACTGTTGTGAACAGTTCATTGTTTGGTGGAGTTCATCCATTCTACCCCCGAACAGCAACTAAACCCTAGAAACACTGGACACCAGAGTGTAACAGACTTCTAATTTTATCCACCACGATGACCAACTAAACTGCTAACCATACAGCTGCTTCGTCACTTCCCCTCTGCTAAACTACACAGCTAAACAGTTTCACATGCAAGTCAAAATCCATCTTAAATAAGTCATTCTACAGACGCACAGATTGTGTACAGACAGACCAGCATTTCATTTTTGCAATGTTAATGCAATATTGCTAGATGGAAACTACCCATCAAGAGTTAACAGGAACGGAAAATAAAAAAATTCCGCCAAAAGAAAAGATCGTAAATAAAAATGCATAAAATTACTACAATACTCAACGCATTTCCATACTGACCTTACTTATTTTCCTAGTTATTTGAAGGGCGCGCAGTTAACTATAATTTTGTCCTTTTATTCATTTCATCTCGAATGTCCGGATGCGCATTGAACGCATCACCCCATGACATGTGACGTATGTTTCTCCCTTAGGTGGCGCGTTATGCAGACCTGCTGGATCGTTCTCTAACTGGGTCACATGAGTGCTTATAACCCCGCCACACACCAGGATGGAGAACCCAAAAAAAAAAAAAAAAAAAAAATCGACGCAGACAGGAAGTCGAGTTTCTCCCTGCCCCCCACCACCCGCCATGTAACGTTCACGGACCTGCAGGGCGTTATCTGTCCGCCTTAAACACTTAAGTTACCGCCTAGAAATTACTGTTTGGGCAAAGTACGCCAAGCAAAACGTCCTCGGGTTTATTTAAAATAACCAGACTTAATGTGACAACACTGGCTGGTGATTAGGTTAAAATCCCTACATTTTACGAGGTAAAACGTCATTTTTGCTCATTTTAAGCTGCGCCAGCTGGGCCTCGTTCGACGGCAACTGTAAAAATATGCAGAACCCTGATATAAACGAACTTTAGCAAGATTAAAAACAAGGTGAAGCTTCAACAACTTCCACCAGTAGCCCTTTGATTGTGATTTTAATGATTTAAACCATTTCCGCCGTTTTACTCACCATTTTTGATCTATCTGTCTTCTTTTCTCCGACGTTCAAGGATCGGCTGTTGGAAGCAGTGTGTGATGCAGCAGTACCGACCACTCTTATATAAAGGTTCACCGGGGGGCGGGGCTAACAGCGGTTTGAATCTGCTCTTGGCGGGAGATGACGGTGAGCAGATAAACGGAGTGTTATAAACAGGCCTGTCATAAAATATTTAAAATACACACTTATTTGCTCACTTGTTCTATTAATAGTACAATAAATACATTGGCTATGTTATTCACATTACAAACCCTGAAATAGGATTGTTTACTATACTGTATAGTGTTTGTATAGTGGTCATTAAATTTAAACTATACTATATACGCTCATATATTTAAAATAGGATGTTTTTAATGTGCCTTAAATACTGTTTTTTTTAATTAATGTGAGCATGCAAGAAAGCATCTCCCTCACTAAGGTGAAGCACACACATACATTGATCAACAGGTTTGTTCTTGTAATCCTCTTATTTTGAAGACCCTAACTTCCCTCTCTTTGAGGTCAACGTCCTGAAAGCAAGATTCATTAACTACATACATGATGATGACAGCCTAATGACTTCACCTGTAGGGAGTTCCCTAATCATCCATCTCATTGGAGCAGACCAGTGGAGATGAGGGTGGAAGTGGACTGAAACTTTAGTTTAATTTGATTCTTGTTTGTTTTGTATATTGGTTATTCTCTATTAGTTGGCAGCCAGATGTGTGTGTGTGTGTGTGTGTGTGTGAAAAAACTTTAGTAGCAAATGGCATAGTGTTATGTGTAACTGCAGTGTTCAGGTGAAACCCCTAAGATGGATCAGTGGTAGTGTCTGTGGCTATTTAGGCAGGATTGTAATGCAATTAAGGGGATCTACAACAACCACCCTTGGCAATACCGACTTATGCTCTAATATCTCAGCCTGAGAAAAAAACAGTGTTCCAAAAAAAAAGTCTTACAGTAACCACTGCTTTTTGAGGGTGTGTAATGAGTTAAATTATCATAAGAGATGTTTTAATGAAGAGAAATCATTCCTCTCTCCAGCTAATATTTACATTTGGGGTCCATATATGTGTAGGAAATCTGCTACAAAATAGGCCCCACATGGGGCTCACAGATAGCGTAATAGCCTCAAGTTAATCATCTATATGCTGTAGATTTGATGCAGAGCAACTCTGGGAAATCTTAGACCCAACAATACTAAGTTAGTCTACTGGTTTTGCCAACAGGTATTATATTCAGTCACCTATGTGGGTCTCATACAAGAAGCCCATTGTGAGCCCTGGCCCTCTAGTCTAAGCAAAATCTGTATGCACATGTTGGCTGGACCTGCGTAAGTCTTTCAGTTAACTAAAGCAGATGATGAAGATGTTAGAATGATCAGAACAAATGCCAAGACATGCATATGGTTCATATTGTATTTATAACCTGTTTGTATTCTGTTGTATCAATAATGTCTGATGGATGCAATTAATAAATTGTAGGACTATTAGATGAATTAAACATACCTCAAAGTAATTCTGAGTAGTTTAAGGCGAAAAATGTTTAAAAGAATAAAATACGTAGTGATGTAAAACTGTGTCACATTATATTGAAGTTAATAAACCAGACAGTGTCATAACTCCTAAATCCTCAATAACCATAAAGACTAACAAAGTCAAACAATGCAACTCAATCTACATATCAAATGACTAAAGGTGAAATTTAAACAAGGAATTGGGGGTGCCAAATTACCACAAATAACCTGTTTAAGAATCTCCTGTCTGCTAATTGGCCCAAAGAAAACCCAGCACCTCATGACAGTCAGCTTTGCCAACACAAGAACAAGAGAGCCTTACTTTGGTTTGGCACATGTTGTTAGATCACCGCTCTTAAGGAACCAGCTTGGATCTCCATTAACATCTCCATGTTCACTGCAAAATTAGCTGTGAGGTCACTGAGCCTGGCACTGACCTCTCAGGTCCCTCCTGGCACTGGGCTTGGTAGATCTTGGTTGTTTCACTACTAAAACAGCAAAGCCAATCCAAGTGATCTAGCAGAGAGAAGCTCCTGTAGGTGAAAGGCCAAATCCTTGGTGTGTGTGTGTGTGTGTGTGTGTGTGTGTGTGTTAAATAGAAGCTGTACGAATAACAATCTTAAATGTCTTGCAAACTTCATTAAGACAATGATTTAGGTTCCTTTATTGGAAAATAGTAACAACATTAACTATCAGATTGCCATCAATGCAATATCTACAGAACAACACAAGTCTAATCCTGAAGTAATTTTGTTATGTAAGACCTAAATCGTAAAGCTCATTTGGGAGGAGTGATTTCATGAAACCTGAGCTTCACGGTGTATGCTCAGCGAAACATGACTCAGTTTATTGTTCCAGAACAAACAAAGGAAATGCAATATCCAGACAGCCCTCTGTTCTGTTAGCTTGTCTAAAGTAAATCAGTCCTTGCATTTTTATAAATTAATGAAATCTAGACAACATACTAAAACCTAGCTCTGTGAAAGATTTTGTGTATTTCTTTCTTTGTACATCGTCACAACAGGCTTCCTTAGAGAATAAATTGCCTTTTGCAGTGCACTATCCCCAAAGAGGGCTTTGACATGCAAAATGGTGGATGGATAATCATGGCCTGGCTGCGCTTAGTTTTATTGACCAAAACATGTTCTACTCGACCATCATGTCATTGAAGCCTCAAGTAAAAACTGTTTTTAAAATCAAACGTCAGAGCTTCCAACTGAGAGGCTGTCTTACAGACTCGGTAAACCCAAATGAGTGGTGAGGCTGTACTGCCCATATATGGTGGAGGGCTCTGCTTAGGAAATCTTGAATTTACACCTTCAGGTGTCTGCTGTTGACTATATATTTACACCTCTGGGTGTCTGGCCAGCTGGGGCCTGTCTGGTGTTTCTCTTGAGAAACACCAGACAGGCAGAGAAGGACTGCAGTTTCAGAGACTGCAGAGGCTGAAGCTTGGGCCTGGGAGGAATTCTGAGATACTATGGAGCAGGATTTTTAGTTGGCCTTGAGGAAGTTCTTGCAAGCCATCGAATGACTAAGAAAAGGAAAGCATGGTCCATTGGTTTGCTGGGAAATGCAGACCCAGACTCAGGATTTTGAAAGAGAACGTCAAAGATCTTACCCATCACCATTTCTTCTGCAGACGAGGCACTGTCTAAAGACCTTGATGTGTTGTTGGTGATGGTAGGATGGAGTGGGTACTGGGACTTTGTCTGCAGTAATGCAGGCACTACTCTGGTGGTTTGGTGGAGAAAGACCTGAGCTGAAAAGCAAAGCTTTTAATTCTATGTTTTGACATGCTCCTGTGGTCATAAGATGTATATTGTGACTGAAAGAATGAGATCCTGGATGCAAACAGCTATATTGAGATTCCTCTGTAGAGTGGCTAGTCTGTCACTGTTACAGAAAGGGTGAGGAGGTTGGACATCTAAGGGAGCTTGGCGTAGAGCAGCTGTCATGAAAGGAGTCAGCTAAGGTGTTGCAGGTATCTGATCAGGATCCCTCCTAGACAATTTCTTTTGTAGGGTTTCTGTTCATGGAGAAGACCCGAGGACAGACCTAGAACTTGCTAGAAAGGATTATATATATCTACATGACCCAGCATATCATTTTGAATCTAATTACATAATTTAAAACAAAAAATAGAAGTTTCTACTTTACTTAAATTGCATGGCAGGGTTTGTTGTTTCAGTTCTGATCGCAGAAAGATTCTCTTTGATGCAGCTTTATTAAGGAAACAGCCTGATTACCTCGGCATACTGAAGGAAGAAAGTACACAATAAAGACTAGTGAGTGTAAATTATGTCCTGGACTGCCTGATCAGCCTTTGGTTTAGACTTTTAACTGTTGATTTAAACTGTTTTTGGAGTTCTTAACAGTAGGTGATCCATAGAAAGACAGTCCAATGTCTTTAATCTTGCAGAGAAGAAAAAACGGATACCTCCATCTGTGTGAGCAGAACTGGCTTTTGTAACAAATCCCTCATTACATCTCCACACTGCTGATTAGATTCATTTGAAATGCAAAGGTAGAGAAAACTTTAGAACCTACTGCCTTTAAAAACATTTCAAAATTCAAATCAGTATTTATCTTCCAGCCGTTTAATGACCGAACAGAGAAGCAGGATGGTGGAGGAGCTGTTTGCATGACTCTTATACCTTGCTTGGAGATTAAAGAATTAGGGTTGCCTCTGGGAATTTACCTAGAGAGTTTAACACTTCTGAATTTGAAGGATTTTCCTTTTACATTTCATTTTTATGAAACTTTACTAACCAAAGTGGTTAAAGCATTCCCCATTTTAGGTTTTCAAGTGACTCTTTCTAAAGTGGTGAAGGAAAAACTAACCGGGTTCGTACTTCATATTGTTTATTTTCAACAGTTTTCTGCACAAACAATCAACAAATGACCATCATAATAGGTTTATCGTCAGTGTCTTGTGAGCAATCACTGGATCATGATGCAGCTGCTTGAAGTAAAACTCTGAGTTATGCATTGTCAGTATTCATCTTCCTCTCCATCGGATATGCTGTACGTTCCCTCCTCTTCATAATCCTTCTCCAGGGCAGCCATGTTCTCCCTGGCCTCAGAGAACTCCCCCTTCCTCCATCTCCTCTTCACAGTGGGTGGCTGGTAGTTGATGACTACCTTAAACCCAGTCGAACACCAGTCCTCAAACTGGATGCCTTGTTGGTTTTGAGGTTCTCAATGAACACATTAACTTCTTTAGGAATTTTGTCGCCTTCTTAGGTAGGTGAAGCTGGAGCTGGTTCCTCCTTTAAAGCAGTCGAACATGAGGGATCCCTGGAGACTTGTGTGCTGGTCAGGATACAGGTAAATAAATAAAATACCAGTACAACGTTGAATTTGTATTGACTGGAAAGGAATATGTTGCTGCAAGCAAACTCACCAGTTTTACGAATCCTGTCCAGAACCAGATCAAGAATCTCTTTTTCAGTGGTGAAGTGACCACGAGCTTACTGGTTGATGACCTCTGCTTTGCCAGTAATCAGCTGCTCTGCATGGAAAGGCTGACAGTATCTCCCAGTACGACCATCGTCTGTAATCAGTCTGTAATCATCTTGTATGTTCTTCTAACCAAGAGAGTACTACCTAAGACTTTTATTCTTTGGACTACATTATCTTACCAATAATAGTTGGTTCCAGGTCCACAAATATGCCTCAACTGACATGACAAATGCCGTGTTTCCCAGCTCCAGACTGACAGAAGAAAGTGTGAGAAGAATCACCTCCAATCATCTTGTTGATGGGCATCAGTCCACCCAGCTGAATGCTCGGGAGAAACTTAACAACACAAGTATATCAGTACATGCAAAGAGCCCTATGGCTAATGGTTTTGTTATGTCAATGAGATCCACAATGAGATGCAGCAGAAGCTTATCATGACTCAAATACTGCTGCTGATGTTAAGGATCTGAGGAGTGCTGCTATCAGTGTATCTGTGAAAGCTTCTCTTTCTCACTCCTCCATGGCACAGGAGTCAAAGTCCAGTCCTAGTGGGCCGGTGTCCTCCAACCTTTAGACGTGTCTCTATTTCAGCATCCCTGAATCAAATAATTAAGTCATTAGCAGGTATCAGGTGACCTTCACTGCATACTGAGGAGGTAATTCGGCCATTTGACTCAGGTGTGTTGGACCAGGGACACATCTAAAAGACACCGGTCCTCGAGGACTGGAGTTTGATACCCCTGCTCCATGGTAAACTTAGTTTGGGTTAAATGTTACTGAAGTTTAGCAGAACAGGTGCAGGCATGCTACACCACACATCAATAACCCTTCGTTCTGCACAGAGATAACGTGTAACCCCTATTGCACATGACAGGCATGTAAAACTCATTTATTTCCAGGCAACGGAGCACACAGACAGTTATCTGTGGTTGTGTTGCACACATGAAGAAACTCAGCACTCCACAGAGGTCGAGGATCTCTATAGAAATTTGTTAAGGTGAAGGTTTACCATTTTAGCTAAACATTAATTAGCTGTAAGTTTTTACTGCTGATTGATACGTTGTGTCAGATTCGCAAATGTGAAGCTGCTTTGGTCTGGATTATGTGTGAAACAGCCTTGGAAGCAGTGCTTAGCAGACACTTTCTTTTAGTTGAGAAGGAAATTATTTGGATTAAGTCGCTCATCTGGGATTCTCTCGGAGAGGAAGAACATTTGGTAATTTAGTTACTGACTTGCTTTAATTCATTTTCTGGAGGACGTAGCTACCATGTTATCCAAAAGTCCATTTGTGGCTGGTTGATCAGTCCTGGTTGAACTAGTCTTGGCAGAAGAGCCAGTTTTAGGATTCCTAAGCTTGTCCCAGTAGAGTCAGAACCACTGACTGATCACCCTATTTAGACTGCAGTTACTTGTTTGCTACTATGTTTGAAAACTCCTGTAAACTATGTGAGATAATCTGTTCCAATATGGTCAAAGTGTGACTGTAAAACCTCTCCAATTCCTCGTTGTTGAAGGAAAGGAAGTACATTTTCTTGTCTCTGTGAGGCCCGGCTGGGCGGTTGTGTTTGTTTTCCACACGGTTGATCATTAGTTTATAATAGAAACACTGAAGGTCATCCTGGTGCTGCAGACCTGGAGCTCAGTCACCATGACAACAATGTGGCGAGGAGGAAACTGATGGCACTGTAGCCCATCTGTACCGGTGTTGCAGCTGTCCTGCAGGTAGAGAAAAGGGACACCAATGGTTTTCTCTGCTGCTTTCAGAATGCGCTGGAGGGACATTGTGGTGCAGGGTCTGCAGCTGGTCAGGATGCTTTCGATGGTGCCCCGGTAGAATGTGACGATGGGGCGTGGTAGTGGCACAGGGGTAAAAGCGACCCATATTCAGAGGCTTCAGTCCTCGAAGCAGCCTGTTGCGGGTTCAAATTCCGGCCCAGGCAACCTTTGCTGCACCCCTTGCCTGTCAGCTTACTGTCAGAAAAATTAGAAAAATAAAGCCACTAGTGT
Source organism: Crenichthys baileyi (assembly GCA_036173005.1). Taxonomy (NCBI): domain Eukaryota; kingdom Metazoa; phylum Chordata; class Actinopteri; order Cyprinodontiformes; family Goodeidae; genus Crenichthys; species Crenichthys baileyi. The sequence goes on along the minus strand of JAHHUM010000398.1, from coordinate 145,556 downwards.
CGCAAAAGAACAGACCATGATGGGGGGGCTGCAGCTCTTCAACCTTTGCGGAGGAAATAGAGACGCCTTCTTGGTCAGTGATGAGATGTTGGTGGTCCAGGTGAGGTCCTGTGTCTGGACACTGAGGACCTTGATGCTGCTACCCCACCGCAGCTCCATTGATGCCCAGAGGAGTATGCTGGGGGCCTGTGTTCCTGAAGTCCACAACAATCTCTTTCTTCTTCTCTAGTTTCAGATAAAGATTGTTGTGGCTGCACCACTGGGCCAGGACGCTCACCTCACTTCTGTAGACTGTGAGGGTGAGTAGTGTCACCAGCAAACTTGATGAACAGGTTGAAGCTGTGCAACAGTGTGAAGTCATGGGTCAGCAGAGTGAAGAGGAGGGGGCTCAGCACACATCCTTGGGGTGCCCCCGTATTTAGTATGATGCTGTTTTGTTGCTGGAGGTAGGAACTAACAAATGTTCAACACATTTAGTTCAAACAACAATCAGTTCTAAGTGCTAATTTGTTGGAATGTTCTCTTGTTTTGGATATTTCTGGATATTTAATGTGCCCACGGTAAAACTGTATTATTAAAAACAAACATATTAAAACTTAGACCTCTTTCCAAAATAACAAATCAAAAACACGTTTGTTTACATTTGTTTTATTTTGCTTGCACAAATTTACTAAAAATTCATTGGAAAGCAGTTTATCATCTTTCAACATTGCATAAATGAACATCAACAGGCAATGTTCTTTCTCCATTGCTGCGTTAATCATACAGGATGTTATGTTTCAGTGCACATTTCTGGGTGTAATCATAGTCATGTCAGGGTATGCATGAAAAACAACATTATTGAGGAGCTGGAGCTGGGATCAGTGTGCAGCATTGACATCAAACCTTCTGAGTAAAGTTCTCAGGGAAAACACCTTTGGCTGAAATGTCTTTCTTCTGGAACCAGTGAGACTCCTTTACGCCTAAGAGCCAGCCATCATCCTGCAAACAGACACCACATACAAAAGATCTCAGGCAACCACCCCAACGATTAGGTTACAAATAACTAGCTGCTGAGGATATCATTGTTTAAAAACAAGTAAACCAGCATATGGAAAAAAAAGCTATGGCTAATTATGGTTTTGCAGCCCAAACAGCTTTTGACCAACTGCTGTTTAACTAATCTGACTAATTTAACTAATTTTCAGGTTAAATGTTTGTTTTTGTTTGTTTGTTTAATGTTTAATATTATTTAGTCAAAGTCTGCAAATTTTGGAAGCAGATTTAGCTTTAGGCATTAATATCCAAAACAAGAACAGTGTAGCAAGAACCTGTAAGATGATTATGTTTAAAAAATGCCTTTAATGTGCAAAGCAGATCCAAGTAAACAGCGTTTTGGTTAAAAACCAAATTTTAAGTAAAATCCACTATCTGGAAACCAACAGTCACCCAGGTCTGATCATCACGGTCGCAATAATTATTTGCCATTGTACTCTATGTAGTCTATTTTTGACTAAAGCTCAGCTAGACATCAAATTTGTATTTCTTACTCATCATATGTGTTTAAGTCTCCAGAAAATTGTTCCTGAGTACACACTTTGGCATTATTAACAGGGTTCTGACTAAATGTAGTAGCCTCTGGATATCCCAGAAGTCAGAGCCAGCAGAAGCCAGCTCAGCTTGACTATTTAGGCGTAACCTATAGACAGACTGAATGCTGTGGCAGCCGAAGGTGCTACCCTTCCAGCAGCAGGTGGAGGACTATCACTGTGACACTGAAGTTGCTTTTATTTTTGAGTCCAAAACCCATCCACGGGCAATCTGAGGTTTACTCAGATTGCCTGACCTCTACTCGTTCTAACCAAGGCTCATCCTTCCTCCTCAATGGTGAATGTGTTGACAATGCGTTTCTTTGACAGCCAAAATCCTGAATTAGTCTTATTTATTGTAATAAATCATCTTTTACACACAAAATACAGTGCTCCCATTCCTGAGTTACGGTGCATACTTACGGTGTACGTTGCCATCCATTTTATTACTGGTGCTTCACAAACTTTCATCAGAAAACCCTGATATATCTACAGTCATTTCTTAATTTTCGCAGCATAAACCGCAGCCTGCCTCACAAATATACACTCAGCAATCGGTGTTGCCTGGCTTGGCTACAGTTTGGAGTTGTGTGCTTTTCCCCGGGCCTCTGAACCCTGGAGCATCTGGGAGTGCGTTGCAAACCAATTCCGTTGTACTTCGGACCTAATCAAGACCCTGCAAAGACCATCCATGTTCTGGCAGATTTTTGGCATCATTGCATGGCCTTAATCCTGTTTTGGGTTGCTAAAGACATATGCAGATGATACTAACCTGTTCATCAGGGTTGTCAAAAGCCAAAACCAGCACAGCATCTCCAACCTTCAGCTCCAGCTCATCGTTGTCAGTGGCCGTGTACTCATGCACTGCTTTTACCTGGAGAAAAGCATAAAGCAGTGTATCAAAAAGACATAAACCAATATATAGAGTTTATGGTTGCCATTAGTGGAGATAAACATAAGGGGGATTCACCTTGTAGAGGAACCCTGGAGGAAGTTCTGCATCAGAGCCATTGGTCACAGAGCTCTGTAGAAAGAAAAGGCCGGGTGTATTAGGAAAAGAGATTTCTGGTAAACAAAGTGGAAAAGGGCTCAGAGTAGAGGAAAAAGCAAAAAGATTAAGAAGTAAGATCGTCATTTAGGAGATCTGGGGCTGATCAAGATCTTTTGAAGGTTCAGTCTGCTTCCTCTAATTTCCAACTCTACCTCCTCCTCCTCGCCCCAGTCACCCTGTCCCACACTGGCACCATCATCGTCCCTGTTTGGCTCGATGTATGACTGAGCTGCATATTCCTGGTCTTCAGTCCAGCTGTCCTGACCCTCAGCCATCTCCGTATTGTCCCAGCTGGGCTGAGCAGAGTTCTGATAACTGCTGTCGCTGTAATCCCAGCCACTTTGGGTCTCTTCTTGGTGCTTGTCATCATCATGCCGGGATACCTGACCTGTGTTGGGCTGATCTTGCTATAACAACAAGGGTTGTGCAGCAAAGCAAAGGGTATTTGGGATCATAAGGAAGATCAAGGAGATGTGCAGGAGAAGGATGAAGGAGATGCCAGAGTGTTTGAGTTTAATGTGATTAAAACCACAAGAGAGGAAGTTGTGGGATTTTAAAAAGCCAAAGGAAGTAGGTATAGAGTTGGAAAGTTGATTTTACACTCCATAGCAATGGATATAAAGAGTAAGATGTACAACTGGAGTTTTCTGAAGCAACAGAATAAACCTCTGCTTACCCATGAGTCCCATGATGGCGTCTATAACGAAGCAGTGAGGAATAAGAGGAAAGACCTTTGTCATGACATTCACCCAACATTTGAAATTTACCCACAAATACGATTCCTGATAACTGGTCCTGTAGCTTTTGTCTTTCCTGTTTATGCATCCACTTAAATATGTGTTTAGTCCTTAACTCTAACACTAAAAACAAACTACAATAGAGGTCTCTACATTGTAGAGAAATCAAAATGGCTGTCCTGGAACTGGAAAGGACCTTGGATTGTCGTCCTCAAAATGTTGTCATTATTATTACTATGAATGGTAAATTGGTTGTTGAACAAATTTTATGTCTCATCTGAATTCATTTTTAAGTTGGTAGATAAAAAACGTCCTGTGGGTTGTCTGGGTTGTTGCATCTTTAAGAACCAGGAAATATAATGTTTAAACTGATTTTTTTTTAAAGGACTCCCGGTGATTCCTTCATTTTCTGACACAAAAAGCAGGTTTTAGGTTCTGGGGCGCCTATTCACAAATTAAACAGTGGATAAATTCCCAGCTCAAAAACACAGATAGAAGAGAAAAGTCAAAGGTTGTTCATGCAAACTGAGGTGAACTGAGCTCAGATGCTAGAAATGCAAACCAATGAAATCAAGAGGCTTCTTCCCCATTTGAGACACACATTAGTTGTGTTTACATGCAATCTGAAGATTTAGAAAAAAAAAACACATTTTAACAGACCAAATGTCAAATTTCAAGATGATAAATTGTGAGTACTTACAGATTGCAAGCAAGACTTTTGATAAGCTAAATTTAGACATGGAGAAATTGAAATGCATGTAAACACACTCACTTCTGAAATAAACCGTCCACACATCACCCACCTTGGGAACTGGAATTGTAACAGGCTGTAAAACCTCAACATCCCAGTCCAGCAGGTTCACCCCTGACCAGGGCTCACACTGCTACACACACACATTTTAAGTTAGAGGATCCAGACAAATATCTCCGTATTGTAAGCAGAAATTAACAACATAAAATCAAATGGTTCATTCAACCAGTCTATGTTAGCATATCTCTTCTCCATGCTTGTGGTGAAACTATCAGATAGTTTTAATAAGAGTTTAGCGACGAGGAGTTCTACAGGGTTGAATCCTCGGGTCTCTTCTGTTTAACCACTACAATCTCTCTAGAGAGTAAAATATTGGAAATGCTTGAAATCTTTTTTAACAGTATTGCAATTAACAGATCATAGACTGAATGTGTATGTCTGCAGACTTAAATAATAGCGATATAATTTCTTACTGGTATCAATACTTGCAGATAAAATTAGGGATGTCACACCAGGAATCCGGGTCTATTTGATGGAGAGAAGTAGGTTATTTCTATTTTAAATTAGGATATTTTAGTTTCTGTCTGACCTTTTCTGTTGTGCTGGAGGAGTTTGTGTTTGTATCTGGCGGCGAAGCCTCTTCATCAAACATGCCAACGTTTTGCTGTTTGGGGTCTGGAGATGGTGTAAGTCTGGGGGGAGGCCGGCTGGGAGGAGGTCCAGGCTTCTGCGCCACAAGCAGGTTTGAAAACACAGCAATCACCCGTGCATGCATGCAAATGCAGTAAAGAACACGCAGGCATGTTGACAAATACCACAATATATTAGGCTGTTATGCTGTGGAGGTTGATAAAATATTCATAACTGTATATGTATTTGTTGAGGCACAAAATCAATCAACAACCATCTTTAAACCAGCAAAGCTTCATTATTTTTTCTGAGACGTTTACCTTTGGTGCTTGGCTTGTTGATTCACTGTGGTTGGGTTCCTCGCTGAGATGAGAGAGGAAGATGACAGGGATTAAAAGCCATGATAAAAAACAAATTGGATATAAAGGAAGAGGTGGAAACAATCTCAGAATAGGAAAATTTAAAGACACAAAATTGCAACTGTTCTATGTTTTGTCCACACGAGGGCGCCAACATGCTTTAAATTACAACATTTCTTCATTATATTCAAGTACATTTTTGGGAAATCGGTCATAGTCGACAGCAGCAGAATCAGCCAGGTTCATCTTAAGCTTTATTAGTACTTTGTGCAATGCCATATTGGTAACTTTGATGATGCAGTTTATTTATCAACTAAAATCCAGCAGATACAGGATCTGCAGGCTGGGCTGTTATAGTCCACAAAACACATGCAGCAGGAGAAGCATGCATGGAGCACATTTTACCTCTTTGCACCGTCTCCTTTCTTTGTTGCTGCAGTAGCATCTTTTCTGCACCAGATGGCGTTCTGACGTTATTTACTTTAATTTCTGCCTGTTCATGATTCTTTGAAAGCATCAGGTTGAACTTACTTGAGCTGCCGCTGCTCCTCCAGTTTGGTCATGACGTCGTTCAGGTTTTGGCTGAGCTGCTCAGAGAAGACTCAGGTATTACTGACTGACTGAATAACCTTTAGTTTGATTGATGGAAAGGAAGAGTTTTTACCCACTTCGCTCATTTCTTTGTGGAACTTCTCCTGTTGACCTGCCAGGCTCTGGAATGTGCCAACATAGACGCCAACACGACTAAAACACAAACAAACACATTGTTTACAGTTTCATCCAATGGGTATAAATACCTGGATCTGTCAGATTCTCACCTGTCCCACAGAACTGGGAGCTCATCCTGTAACTCCACATTCAGCTCCTCGAAGATCTTTTGAGCCCGGCCCAGTTCCTCCTCCGCCTGCAGAAACAAAACCAAACACAGTGAGAAATGATAAATATTATTAGGTGTGTCCAACAGGAATCGCTGAGGAGCGACATCCACCTGGCAGACAAGCAGGGTTTCATACAGCAAGTTCAGAAACATGAAGGTCGGTAAGATTCAGGTTGAAACCAAAAGGTCCGGTAATGAGTCTCAGCATCAGCAGTTAATTTAGTAATCAATGCCTAACTATTGATGGTATTAGTCCATTAACTAGTCGTTAACTTTGTTTATATGTCAGCCAATTAGTTAATCATTTAATTTGATTAGTCATTCAGTTTGTTTCATTGTTATTCTGTAGCTAGTCTGTCCTTTTGTCTGTATGAGTTAGTTAGTTAGTTAGGCAGCTGGTCAGTTCCTTAGTAAGTCGGTCAGAATGTTAGTTCTTCAGTCAGTAAGTCAATTATTTATTTAGATAGTTTGATCAGTCATTTTTGTTCACTAGTCATTCAAATATGTCAGTCAGATAGTTAGTTAGTTAGTTGGTTAGTTTGTTTTTTGTAAGTAAGCCAATAGTTTAGTTTGTTCATGTTAATTTATGAATCAGGCAAATTATTTGCCAGTCTATTATAATTAGTTAGTTGATTTGTTTAGAAGTTAGTTCAACACTGACGAACGTAGTCAATTAGTTGATAGTTAAATAATTTGTTGTATTTTTCTGTAAATTAGGCTCTTATTTTTCAAGATTGGTCCCTTAGTTAGTTAGTTAGTTATAAACAAGTCAGTCATTTGATAATTAGTAAATCAGTTGTTGATAAATATTTTTAATAATTAGCTAACTTGGTTATGAGTTAGTTAATTTAAAAATAATCATTCAGACAGCTGTCAGTAAGTTACTTTATCAATCAGTTGATTGGTTAGTTATTTAATTTGTTTAATAGTCAGTAGTTTTTTTTGTCGATAAGTTGCTTAAGTTTAATGGGAACCCTACAACTCCATATAAATCCAGTCAATCTTTAATTTAAACAAGAAGGTGGTCGACTTAAATCATTTTAATAACATGAACACATTTAAATTTAGTCAAAGGATTTAGATTAAAAATGTATAAAATAAAATCAGTATAAAACCGATAATTGTATGGAAGATCAATTATTTCAGTATTTAAGCTCTGAGGACAGCTTTACTCTGCGATGATCATGATCTTTTTTTTTTCAAAAGTGAGGAAGATGAGAAGAACCAGAGCTTCACCTGGTTGTAGGAGAGGTTAGTCTGAGCCACCTGGTGGGCAGAAATCAAACCCTGAGCCCAGCTGGGAGCGGCCATCTCCAACAAGGCTGCTGGCTAACACCACACACCATGCAGGACGGTCAGAGAGGGGAGGAAGAGGAGGGAGTAGAGGCGGTGAAGAAAAGAAGGAGCAAGACAAAAGGCAAACAAGAACAATTCAAGACAAATGCAAACATGTGCATTAGATTCTGCGTAAAGGAAAACAGTTGGATTATTACTTTAATACATTTAATTAGCTGCGGATTGATGTGAAACTGTAAGTCTGATTGATTCAAGGTGGTATAAATCTAAAAGGAGCATGGTTACAACTAAACTAATGCAGCATCAGTTATCATGAGCTAAGAATGACACCAACCCTCATACCACCTTAAATGAAGATGCTTTCAGCTTTTCAGTTTGTTACCAGCCAAGCTCAAATCCAAACCATTGAAACCAGCATGCGCTCCCTCCTGGCTGCTTACCTTGGCGATCTTGGCCTCATCCTTCTTCTTGCCTTTCTGTAAGGAGGCAAAGTGATGGCGGGCGCTGTCAAAGTCCACCAACTTCCTCTCTCGCTTCGCTATACGAGCCTGTTAGACATCACATTGACATGTGCATCAAATCCACTTTAAGCTTTTCATAAAAGAGGTTGCTGGTATTATGTGTCAAGATGTGTCCCTTATAGTCACTTTATGCCCCCTTGAGTCTTTTCCATGTCCCTCTGTGGTCAAGCTATGTCTCTTTATGGTCACTATATGTCCCTTTGTGTTTGTGTTGTGTGTCTGTGGACAAATTGTGTCTCCTTTTGGTCTTTTTATGTCCCTTCGTGGTGTATTGTGTCTCTTTTTGATGATGTTTTGTGTCTTTTCTGTCGCTTCATGTTTCTTTGTGGTCTACGTGCCTTTTCTGTGTCTGATTCTCAAGCTCACCTTGATTTCCGGAAACTGAGCCAGGTACGTGTCCATGCACAGCAAAGTTTTGTCTGTCAGGTTCTGATGATAACCCAACCACAACGTGTCTGTGTCCTGGGAGGAGAGAATCAGGACATCTTGTTTATAGTAAAACTCTTCTGCATTAATCTTCTAAGCATAAAGATGTGGACTGTGATTTAGGCGTCTCTGCTGTGAAAATAAGTGCTTTGTGTTTTTAGTATAGTTTCTCCTGTTGGAGCTGATTGCATGCGCTACAATTTTACTATTGAACGCATCAGAGCTTAAATGTTGCTGGACAATCCCTGTGGTCCAATGCTTGTGTCATGTTTCATGCCCGGCACTGTGAAAACACTGTGATAATCTCATCTGGACTTGATTACTTCCTTTCATTCAATGTGTCTCAAGACACCAAAGTCTCTGATCAGAAACGTGTGATGAGCGGAACAGACTTCAAGGTTTATAAACTTTTTTACCTCCAGGTTATTGTCCAACTCCTTCTCTATCATCTCCTTCAGGATGAAGCATGAGAGGGGCATGCAGTTAGAGAAGAGAGAGTATCAGCAGGAAGAAACGGGAGGAAAAATGCTGCTCAGCTTCACAGAATCACAAACATAGCGATAAAAGGAACACAACAACATGCAGGAAAGTCAGATACGTCTTCTCCAGCTCTTTCATGCACCTTTCAGGACGTAGTGTCACATAAACTCAGAGGAAACTCTATAGGTGTCTCACCTCCACCAGTGCATCCATCTCCTCTTTTCCAAACCAGTCCGGTTCAAACATGTCAGCGAGACAGTCCTGCAGCCGCCGCGACGCATCGTGCATTGCTAGAACAAACAGAAACGCAGTCATGCAAAGCAACCCTAACTTCTTTGATTGGCTGCTGTAATCTGCACACATTGGATCTGCAGGGAAACCTTCAGAATGCAGTCTGTCTAAAACAGACTCACCTTTGACTGCTGCTAGGTAGGCCTTGAGGTCTCTCTGCACTTTGCTGCCTTCAGTCTAAAAACGGCAAACACAGACAGTGAGGAAGAGGAGCAAGAAGACGACAGTGAAGTTGGTGCCGTTGAACGAGGAGAACTATTGCCCACCATCTGCTTGTTGAAGTTGGCCACCAGCTCCTCGAAGGCAGTGTCTCGAGTCTCATCGGCTTTACCAAGCTTCTGCAGGACCTGCAGGGAGGACCGGAGAGATTTTATCCATCCATCCATCCATCCATCCATCCGTCCAACTCTGGTTTGGATCAGTGTCTCAGGACTGAACAGAACATATGAGCTCAAGACAGGTTCGGGGCCCCTGGAGAGTAATAATAATAATCCCAAAGAGAGGCACCCGCAGAGAAGGATTTTGTTCAAAAGGCACAGAAAAGCGGACTTTTACCTTCAGTCTACAGAAGGAGTAAATGTGATAAACAGTAGAAAGTGACGGTGAAGCTCGTTTGCTGTTAAAATGTGATTTAAAAGTTGTGACCTTCTTATTTATGTGAATTTGAAGAGCATGTTGGGCCTGAAAAAGCCCAACACTATATTTTTATTTCTGGGCTTAACAAAGATAATGGTTGGCCAAACTGAAATGGCCTAGAAAACATTTCCATGGACATTCAATGTTTGGAGGAGAGAGACAAAATCATCTAAAATGACCTAAAATATGAAGAAGATATGCAGAAAACTCATGTGACACAAACAAAACAAAAGACTGTAAATTTATACAATTAGTAGATAGAAAACAACACATTTGGGCCACTTAAATAATCCAAAATGGCCTCCACACCAGGAAAAAATAAATAGTTGCTAACCAAATAAAAATCAAGCTAAAGTCAAGTGAAGTCTACATAAAGACATAAAACAGTGAGAATAAAGAAATATGAGTTAAACTCTGTTTGGCTTCCTCCAGGGTCATGGTGAGGAGGAAGCAGAGTTCATCTGGGAGTTCAGGGAGGTTTTATTAGGACGTGATGGTATGTGCAGGTCAAAGGTCAAGTCTTGTGCACCCCAATTTTAGTTTGAAGCATTTGAAATGATCGAATTTAGGTCATGTGTGTTTCAGTATTCATCTTTCTGTTTTCTATACTTATTATCCAACAGTTTCAGTAGGAGTTTAAAAAGAGAAACATTTACTGAAAGATTTAAAAGAAAAATGTGACTTCTTGGTATATATGTAACATGATAAATCCAATCAGATGAAGCAAAACAAATTTATTTTCCAAAATAATTTATAAAAAACAAGAAATGTTTCGCTTTTTTCCTCAGTTTGTATTTAAATCATTGCCAAAATCAGAGTCTGCATTTTTCTAACAGGGAGAGGGATTTCCCTTGTTTAAGCTCAGGTGTTTTTTTCAGACCTCAGGATGTTGGCTAAGGGTGCCATCTCGATCTCGGCGGAAGTGACGTTACATGCTCGATCCCGCGGGGAAGGCTTGAGGGAAAAAAAAAAGGGTTTTGGGGGCCGGCGGGGGGAAAAAAAACAAAAAAATTATCAGTTTTGGAAAAAAGGTGGATTTGGGCAAAACTGGTATGTGAATGGTTGGGTTGGGGAAATGGAACGGGAAAATTGAGGAAGGACGGGGGTTTTTAAGAAGGGGGAAAGGGCCAAAGCGGGGGAGGAAGAGGGAGAAAAGTGGAAGAAAAAAACAAATGGGATAAAGGGAAAGGAAATTTGGGTTTGTAGTCAAGGTAGTAAACGAAAATTTGGGGAAAGGAAGCATTCAGAAGAAAAAAAGGATAGTTAGGAGGAAATTTTATGAGGGAGGTTTTAAAAATTTAATTTTAAAACCCTTAAAAACGAGGAAAAAACGGAAAACCCTCAGCCCTTTTGTGGGGGGTCAAAAAGGAAAAAAAAGGAAAACCCAGTTTTTTAAAATTGGGAAAAGATTTTGAGAGTTGGAAATTTTTTGGTAGTCTGAAAAAAAGAAAAAAACAAAAAAAAAGGGTTTTTAAAGGGGGAAATAAAAATCTCCCAAAAAAAAACTGTTTTGGGGGAAAAAAAAAAAATGGGAGAAAAAAAAAAAATTTAGAGGAGGATTTATGGGATCCCTTAGATGAAGATCTTGATAAATTAAGAGAAGTATTAAGGTGCAAAAAGGGAGTCCCCTTAAAGAGTTTGGGTCAAAAACAAAAAATTTGGAGAAAAAAAGGGGAAATTTCTGTAAATTTCCTTTCATCGAATTTGATGAAAAAAAAAGGTTCCCCACAAAAACACCCAAAATGGGGTTATTTTAATTTTTTTTTGGGGGGGTTTCAGACCTTATATCCCCCCAAACCCTTGGGTTTTTCAAATGTCAAATTTTGGACACATAGCGGGCAGTTTTTTAAAGGGGAAGCAGGGGATGTCCAAAAGGGGTGAAGATCCAAGTTAAAAAGATGTAAAGAATTACAAGAAAAAGTTGTAATTTTGGGGGAGGGCAACATAGATTTAGGGTAGGAGGTGTAAAGGGTAAGGGGAAAAAAGGCAAAAAAAAAATCATCCCAGATTAAAAGGGACTAAAAAAATAAGCTATAAAAAAAAAACAGTTAAAAATGTAAAGGGAAAAACAGAAAACAAGAAAGATTGAAAAAATACTTTTTAAAACTCCACAGAAAAGAAAAAGACGTCAGAAAAAAAATTTTTACAATACATAGAAAAACTAATATATTCTTTAAGCATATTTTTTTTACAACTGTACTGCCCCCAAAGGGCAAGCAAAAAACTGAGAAGATTAAGATAATAGGGAGAGGAGCTGTAAAAAATTTTTTGGGGGTTTAAGGGGGGATATGGGAAACAAAAAAAAAGGGGTTGGAGGTAGAGGGGAGAAAAGGGGAACCAAATCTGGTGAAAAGTGAAACCATTTTTAAATATTACAATGGAATCCCAAGAAGTTTACTGCAAACCGGACAAGAACTTAAAGGGGTTATTTTGATAGTCTTGAAGAAAAAAACAGAAATTGTGTTCAGGAAACAGGGTTTTTTAAAACATTAGATTTTGTAAATAAAAGGATATGATGGTAAAAAGAAGGGATCGACTGGGGAAGTGGAGGAGGAGTGGAAAAATTTTTTAAGCAAGGCACACCAATATCGGGGTATTGGGGGAAAGGGAAAGAACTTGAATATAAGAATAGTAGGGGGAACAAAAGGAAAATTTAAAAATAATACATTTTTAAAAATTCCATGAAAAAACATTGTAAATTTAAAATAATGGAGGATTAAATAAAATTTTTGGGAAGGGGAAACTTTAATTTGTGGGGGATTTAATGAAAATACATTGGGGGGGAAAAGTAATGATAAAAATGGAAAAAGTTAAAAGAAAAAATTTAAGGGACAAAAAAAATCTAGTAGGTATTAAGGTTTTGGGAAAAGGGGAAAAAGATCAATGTAAAACGGGGGAGGGGAATCAGTTTTTGATTTAAAAGGGTTTTTTCAAAGGGTTTTAGCTGGTAGGTGTAAAGGGGTTAATTGATAAAAATTAAAACAATAGGTATTAAATCTTTAAAACCCCATTCCCAAAAAAGAGTAGGAGTAACTTTAAATAATAAAATTAAATGTCAAAAAAAAACAAAATTTTTAATAAGGAGCCCTGGAATAAATTTAGATACTTGAGGCAAAAAAACTTAGGGAAAGTAGATTTTGGGGAAGGGAAATAAAAATGATGTAAATTTAAATTTTGGGAAAGGGAAAATCATGAAGCAGCAGATAATTCAAAAGAAACCGGGGTTGTAAAAGAAAATAAGAAAATGGTACCATGGTGGCCCCAAATGAATGTAAAAAAAAGCAAAAAAAATTAAAAATAAAGCTTTTAAAGGTTCTAAAAGGAAACCCAAATTTTTATAAAAATTTAATTGATTATAAAAGAAAGAAAGGGAAAAATTAAGGGGAAAAACTATTAAGAGGGGAAAGAAACAAAAATGAAAAAATTGGGAAAATTTAATTTAAAAGAAAAAATATCCAAATTTTTAAAAAAAATAATATAAATGTAAAAAAAGGATAAAAGATAAAGTTAAAATTTTTGGCCAAAAAATTTTTGGGTTTAAAATTTAATAGTTCAAAAAATATTAGTAAAGAGGGAAGAAAAAGGAAGAAAAAATAAAAAAATTTATAAAAAAGAAGATTACAAAAGGGGTTGAAGAAACAAAAAATTTTGGGTTAAAATTTTGAGTTAAAAAAGCCAAATTTAAAATTTAAAATGCCTTGGGAAGAAAAAAAATACAGCACCAGGAAAAGAAAAATTTGGTTAAAGAAGAAAAGGGGAAAACTCAGTAAAAAATAAAAAGAATAATATTACAATTATACAAAAAAATTTTGGGGGAGGAGGGAAAATTCCCACTAAACGGGAAGGAATAAAATTATAGTCCCAATAGCTAAACCAAAAAAAATAACCCAAAATCCAGGAAAATTATAGACCCAATCCCCTTTAACATCAAATTATGAAAAAATAAGGGAAAAAAATGTTTAAATAGTAGACTAGTATATTTTTTAAAATTTAATAAGGATATATTTTAAAAGTATAAAAGGGGTTTTTAAAAAAGGGGGGAGATAATGACCCAACGTTTATGTTTAAGGCATAAATTAGAAAGAACAGGTAAATAAAGTGTAGGGGCAGTATTTTTGATATAGAAAAAAGCATATGATATGATGTGGGTGGGGGATTTTTTAATTTAAAATTTACCCCATGCTGGGTTTTAAAAGGGGAAAAATTTTTAAAAGGGATTAAAGATTTTTTTTAAAAAAATAGGAAAAATACAATTAGAATTTGGGGAAGTGATCTCAGGAAAATATTAGTAAAAATGGAACTCCACAGGGGAGTATTAAAGTCCGTTATTGTTTTTAATTATGGAAAAAGATGTCTTTAAAGATATTGGAAAAGAAATGGGAAAGTTCACTTTTTGCAGATGGTGGAGCTGTTTGGAAAAGAGGGAAAAATGTTGATTTCATTTTAAAGGGAAAATTACAAGAGGTTATTACTGAAATAGAGAAATGGGCTTACAATGGGGATTTAATTTTTAGTTGAAAAAACCCAAAATTAATGATATTTAACCAGAAAAAAATTAACAAGGGAAAAAAAATTTAAAAAAATTTTAAACCAAGAATTAGAGCAAGTAAAGTGTATAAAAATTTTTTAGGATTATGGTTTTTATGAAAAACTAAAGTGGGGAATATACATATTCAAAAAGTTGTTGATAAATTTTTAAAAAAATTTTAAATATTATGAGATGCTTTGGGGGCAGTGACTGGGGGGAATCGGAAATCACAAAACAGATTTACACAGGAATGATAAGATCTAATATAGACTTTGGGGTTCTATAGTTTTTCGGTTCAGCAGCTAAAACACATCTGGTTTTAAATTTTGACATTATCCAACATCAGGCATTAAGATTATGTACTGGAGCATTTAAAAATACACCAAAAGCAGCAAAAGAAAAAGAAAAAGGGAGAAATGCTGTTAGAGTTAAGGGGAAGAATAAAACTAGAAATAAAATTATTGGTTAAATTTACAAGGTAATAACTTGGATCATCCAGTTTGGGGAAATTTTAAAACCATGTTGGAAAAAAAAGAAAGAAATGAAGAGTTTTTAGATGGACAATTGAAAAAAAATAAAAAAATTTAAAAATGATTTATTTAGAAATTAGCAAAACCCCCCAACACCAATATCAAAATACCACCCGGATTCTAACCAGAAGCAAAAAGTAGATATGTCAATAATGGAAAAGAAGCAAGATAAATCTTACATTTTAGATAGTTATTCAGTACAGATACATTTAAAAATTATTATAGAAAATATATTCAAATATATACAGATGCATCAAAAAAAAAATGGAAAAGTAGGAATAGCCTTTTTTAGTACCAGAATTCAATATAAAAAAAAAAAAAGGAAAAAAGAATTACGAAACGGCTTATCAGTTTAAAACAGGAGAAATGTTGGCAATATTATTAGCTTTACAATGGGGGAGAAGATATAGGACCTTAAAAAAAGTAATTTTTCCCCAGATTCAAGCTCTGCATTATTAAGTTTAAAAAATAAAACAATCAGATAGTAGGGTGGGCATTTTATTAGAAATATTTCATACGTTATACAGAATACAAAAAATGGGCTTGATAGTTATATTTTTGTGGGTTTTCCAGCACATATTGGAGTAGAAGGAAAAAGAGAGGGCAGATAAAAAGGGGAAAGGGGGTAATTCAAAATTCTATTGTTTTAAAAATTAAAAAAAAGTAAATCTGAGGGGGAAAAGAGTATTGTTAAAGGGAAGTTGATGGGAAAAAAAGGCAAAAAAGGTGGGATGAAGGAAAAAAGGGGGAAGATGGTTTTTTTAAAAATTCAGAAGATAGTAGGAGAAAGAAGAAATGGAAGACGGAATAGAAAGGAAGAAAGAGTGATAACAAGGGTTTAAATTTTTGGGCATAAGGACTTAATTTTAAAACTTTTTAAAATCCAAAAAAATAATACTGGTAAATGTGATTACTGTGCAAAATATGAACCAATAGAACATGTTATTTAAAAAAAGTCATAAATATGAAAGAGAGAGAAGATATATGAGGAGAGAGGTTGAAGGTATTAAGGAAAGGGTTTTTAAATTTTTTAGATTTTTTAGGAAGAATTTAGGGAGTAAAAAATATACAAATAGTGATTCGTTTTTTTAAAAAAAACTAAATTTTTTCATAGAATTTGATTATAGTTTATATTATAGTTATATTATAGTTTATATATATATATATTTTTTTTGTTTGTAGAATTTAAATATATATTTAAATAGACCGACACGAACCACACTCCATACCAGTAAGTGGCGGTAATGCTACTAAAAGTTTGTTGCCAACCGCCAATAAAACCAACAAGAAGCAGAAGAAGACCTCAGGATGTTTTCGGCTGCAGCAGGTGAGAAATTCAACAAAAGAAAAAGTTTATTTTCTGCAAAAACCAAAAGGATGAATCCGCAACCTAACAAACAGAAGGTAATTTATATTTATTTCAAAAAAATACAGAAATAACATCTTTTAATCAAATGGTTCTTTTAAAAAGTGATTTTTTTTTAAATATCAGACATTTTTCACCTTATACTTCTTTATTTTCAGTATTTCAAACGTTCCTAAAATTGTTTTTTTTTCTAATTAGTTTGAAATACTTTTTAATGTGTTTGGTTTATTTAAAGTTTTACACTGATTTTTTTTTATTTTTAATTTTTTTACTTAAAGATTATGACCAATTTATGCATTTGTTTTATTTTTTGATTCATATAATTTCAATCAATTATCTTAAAAAAAATGTTATTTGTTTTCTGTGCTTTCCTTATGGATTTATTTAATTTAGTTGACTCCTGTCTTCTCTGGTCTCCAATTCCGCCTCCGTTCCTTTCATCTCAAACTCAAACATAAGGCAGCAGATGAGGTGGAGTCACAGACATGTTTCTCTGTTGTTGTCAGGGGAACGAGGTCAGCAGCTAATCTGATCAGATGACTGACTGCGACCACATGGACCAGCCTCCACCTCCACCACCTGCCGCCGTAATCCGGTGACGAGGCGATGGAGGGGACTTCCCCTCTGCAGCTCTGAGTATGGCCGTCAACACCTCACTCTGTAAGACACACCATCAGTCAGGATGAGGTTCAGTGAAGCTGCTCTGAGGGACTAAGCTGGTTGAGTTCAGGCAGCAGACTGCTGCTAAATCCATCCTTATTCCAGGAAAAAACAACCATTGTTTCTGATTCTGAATATCAGACCTCAAGAACTGTCAACCAGGTGAGGTTCATAGCTCATCAGGTGTGGGTTCTTGCCCACCTGTCTGTGGAGGGACCTGTCAGATTTACAAGGACATTTAGATTCAGTTTGGAATAACGAAACATTTCAGGTTTTCACAAAGACAGAAGAACAAAGTGTCAGTCCCCCGTCCGTCAGTGTTTGGTTTCAGGCACCCAGAAATACCCCCAAACATATTTACAGGCAGGCTGAGGGGTATTAAGGGCTGTGAGGAGAAGGTCTGGGGGTTAAATATAGCTGCCCTGCCCACAGCAGTGAGACAGGACAGGTGCTGAAGCCAAGCAGGACAACTTCCATGTGTGAGGAGGTTGGATTGAAATGACTCTTCTTAGACTCCAATTTAATATCTGTAATTATGACTGTAGATGGTTGTTTTTACGTTATAATGAAAGAACAGGTGCTAAGTTCAGTCTGTTGTTCAGAAGCTCTCAAAAGTATACACACCCCTGGTAAAATAAAACACAAGACCATGATGAATAATTTAAAAACTATTTCCCCCTTTTTTAACTGAAAACAAACACATCTGCTGGAAGGACCAAAATATAATTGTTGGAATAATCTGGTTGCATGAGTGTGGACCTCCTCAAAGAATGTAAGGCCTAAACAAGTTCAACCTCCATGTTTTACTGTAGGTGTGTTGAATGTGCCATCTGGACTGAAACCTTTGTACGATAACATCCTTCTATTTTTTAGGAACCTCTTTTCAAATTAGCCCTTTAGCTAAATGATGCTAATGTTAAAAAGTCAGTAAAACCTTCCACAGATGGCTGAACCTTATTTTAGATTCATCAGATTCACTATAACTGATGGCAGGCGTCAACTTGAGAAAACTAAATACTAGAACTGAAACAAAAAGCTGTTTAATCAAAGTTATTAGCCCTCATGTGGATAAACACAAACACACAGCAGTCAGCACGTTCTCACCTTTTAGGAAAAACATGGTGACTGTTTTCTGCATAAAGAACCAAAGTTAACCCGGGTATTTTCCAAGTTTTAAATCTTTAGTTCACTCCTAAATAGAGCGCTCTTTAACACCATTAGGAAGAGCTGCGTTAAATTGAAGTTCGATATATAAAAACCAGCATTAAATTCAAGGTTCTAAAAAAATGGTTCCTGCCAAAACTTTCTTTTTCTACCTACACATGAAATGTCAACGTTTTTATTAATTGGCTTCAATTTATTCAATCTCTAAATGAAGTTTTAATTCATCAACATTCTTGAAGGCTAAGTTGGTTTTCACCCCACCACCAAACTGGGTCTTCAGTTGTTCTATAAAGGCCTTCCCTTCCACTATTAAAACATTATTAAAACACTGTCAGACCAGCATGAAGAAGGTCTTTATGCAGGAGAGAGTCGGACCCAAAGTCTGATCCATCTGATTAGGTCTTTTTAGTTTCTGTTCCCTTGTAGAACTTATTAATGATTCAGTACTGCTACTTCAGAGACATATGAAGTCACTGTGGTTTCAGTTCGCTCACAATGTACACCCAGTTACACATTCCAGTTTAAAATATAACTGGTGATGTTTTTCTGAGCTAATTAATTCTTCCATTCCATTAAACAAGCTAATAACAGCATTTCCTGAATGGGTTATTTGTTAGTTTAGTGGTATATCTCTGACAAACAGCCAAATTTCTGCAGGTTATCATCCCCAGAGTCTGAGCTGACTGCAGGGTAAACTAACCAGATCAATTTCTTGCAAATCCAAATAACTAATGTAATCAACTCTCGACTACAAAGATTGTAAACGTAAAATTTAATAACTCGTCGTTTTGAACCACGACGATGATTTTTATAACTGTAGTGCTCTTACAGGAAGCAGTGGTGAGGAAATCAGATGCTGCACTGATTGTTTTGAGGCCTAATTTCCCACATAGAAATTTAACAAATGTATTCCGATCTTCAAATATTTAGTTTTGTTATGAGTTGCTGTGTAAGTGGTCATCTCCAGCAGTCTACAGGCGAGAGGCGGGGTTACATCCTAGAAGGGTCGCCAGTCCATCGCAGGGCAACACAGAGACACACAGGACAAATAATAATGCACACATTCATATCTAGGGGTGATTGAGAGAGAAAAATTAAACTCAGTCATGTTTTTGGACTGTGGGAGGAAGCTGGAGTATATTGCAGCCAATATAAATATGCATTTATGTTGTAAAGGAATTAGAGAGTAACACCTCAATGTTGAATTTCTGAATAAATCAAAGTGCTTTGTAACACCATACTAATGTATTTTGGTACTTTAATTTAAAAAGTGATACTTGCATAGATTAATTACACACAGATATATTTTAAGGTTTTTTTAATTTGATTCTAGCTAACAAAAATTACTTTCTCAGAAAATTTAAACATTAAATAAGATCAATGTTAATTGTGTGGATTTCTCTTACAGAAATGTGGATCTGTGACTCTCCCCAAAACTATATAATTTGCTTTGCCTGATAATCCTCTCAAGGTTGCAGTTATGCTTGTTGCGGGTGCAGCTTTTTCAATCACACTTTTTCCTTTCACTAAACTTTCCATTAATTGTCTCTGATATAGACTCTTTCATGGCTTACCCTCCTTGTGCAATGTGTCAACAACTGTCTCCTGGACATCTGTCCAGGCAGCAGTCTTCCCCATGATTGTGTCGGCCAAAATGTAACATTTCTGTATTACACACTATATGTAGGGCTTTGGACCAGGGGGGAAGGGGTGAAGAGAAATGTGACTGAACCCCTTTGTGTGTTGTAGGCCCAGGGGTTTATTACAAGTACAAGTCCTAAGTAGGGTTATGAGTTTGTAGAAAGAGGAGATCTCTCATTGGTTCTGATCTCAGTCCGTTTCCTCTGTTTCCTATAAATGCAGAGAAACTTCCTGGGCGGCTGGAATGCTCCTAAATAAGATCCCTCTCCAACATGATGGGAATGTGGAGGCTGTTTCAGTCAGCAGAGAGTCGCAGAGGCAGCAGCTGTTCTTCACTGTTCATTGCTAGTACTGGTCCAAATGTCAGCAGAAATGCTCGTTAGACTCGCTTTCATCAAACAATGACTTGTTTTTCACAGAGACATAAATGTAATGTTGAAAGAAAAATATTTAATCGCAGCTAAGGGGGAGTTAAGGGAAGGAGTTTGCATAAAATTGACCGGAAGCTTGATTAATCGCTCACATTCAACATGAGCATTACTAACTAAAATAATCTACATTAGGGGGGATTGAAACCCATACATTTGTCTTGATATCCCCTTTAACTAATTAATTTGACCTTAGGGCAGGGGTGTCCAAACTTTTTGTCATGTGGCCCAAACTGGCAAGTTAAACGTTCTTTAAAAAATAAATTTCTTTTAAAAACTAAAGTCAAAAAAATTATGTTGAGAATGTTTTTCACCGGCTCAATGATTAAAGTAGTCAGAAAGAGATGTGCAAATCAATGTGGATCAAAAACATAAAGAGGGTTTTGAACGTTTGCTTCATTAAAAGAAATGCATCCAGTTTACAAATTATTTTGGGCTTGATTGGAAAGAAATAGAACAAATTGAGTTTATTCTCAGCAATGCGAACAGGATTAAGGTCACTGTTCCCCTTAAAAACTCCAGCTGTATTTAGTGTAATAAATTAATTAAAAGCAGATTTGGTGCAACAAAGTCTTCCTTTGATTAAAAGTCGCTGATAGATGAGGTCCTAGTAACTAAAGCAAAAGGCTTGGTTAAGATAAGTAAAAGATGAAAACTATGTTGTACCTAAGATTTTTTTTATTGTGAGAAGATTTTAATTTGGCTGTAATAATTTTGCACTATTCAAAAATAAAAAGTCTGCAGCTGCATCAAGCAACTGTGCTGGGGGCTGCGTTTGGGTCTTTATCGAATTGCAGTCAGGGGGGGGCCCACAAAATCAGGCAAGGAGCCGAAAATGGCTTCTGGGCCACATTTTGGACACCGCATTTTGGTCCTTTTAGAACTCCCTAAAATGGTCCTTTCCCTCAGGGGTTACTTCATTTTGTGCTCCAGCCCTTAGAAACAGAGAATAAGCTAAAAACAACTAAAGTTCAGCAAATAATACAATAAAAAACACAGAAAAGTGACCCAGGAGGGTTAAACCCATTAATTTATGCATTAAAGTGGTGTATTTATTCCAAAGGTGATGGAAAGTGGCACAAAACATGTAAACATTTTAACACTGTTAAAAATATTTTCATATTTTCTTATAAAAACCATAATGTCTAAATGTTCTCCTTCGCTTCGTATTTTTCTCAAAGCTGATCAGCGGCTTGTTGATTCTGAGCCAAGCTGCCGCTGATCCAGCCCTAAGTGCCTCTCAGAGCTCACGTTAAAGGATGGAGGCTGAGGGATGGGTGTGGGGCAGAAGGTTCAGGAGGAGCTGCAGTCTGGACCATGTTGGAGATTTTAATGTGCTTTAAAGAGAACCGAGGCATCCAAGCCTGAGCTGTCTGTGCTGACAGTGAAGGCACTCCTGGTGTGGCTCCGAGGTGATTAAAGGGTAACACCTCTGCAGCTTAAGGAACAAGTGATTAGAACCCACAATAATAACTCTGAGCCCGACACAGACTGTTGATCGGGTTTCGTCTAAGCACTTCGAACACTTTTTTACAGGATTTGTCAAATTTAACGCAGCTGCATTTATATTGTTTGAATACCATGGAGGGGTAGAGGTCTGCAAACTTGATTCATGCAGTAAAAACTAAGATGCTTATAAAAAGGCTACACCCAAAAGTTATGTTTACAGTCTAAGGAAAAACTAAGTACACCCCATGATCCAGAAGATTCTAGAATCAGCTTCAGCACCAGTAACTCCCAGTAATCCTTTTCTGCCTGACTTGATAGTCTTTCACCTTAGTGTGGAGGAATTTAGGTCCACTTCAGGTCATGGAGGGTTCTCCACAGCTCTAGTAAGGTCCAAACCATATTTCAGTAAGGTACAGTCTGGACTTTGACTAGGCCATTGCAACCTCTTGATTCACCCATGTTGTTGTAGACTTGCTGCTGTGTTTGGGATCATTGTTCTGCTGATGATCCAGTTTGGGCCAAGCTTCAGCTGTCAGACAGATGGACTCACATTTGACTCTAGATTACTTTGGTGTACGGAGGAGTTCATGGTTCAAATTTAAAGGTTAAAGAGCATCGAGGATTAAAATAAAAATCCTGTGAAGCGTCTCCAAAGGAATGAAGAACAATACAAACTTTGCCCTGGTGCTGAACTGCTAACGTACAACAGCTTCCTGTTAATTTTCAATTTATTTAGAATTCAGAGCTGCTTCTTCATTATCAGAGACCCATAAAAGCCTTTCTTCATTATTATTCTAATTTAAAATGTGCCTTTGATACATTAAGAATTTTAATTCATTGTTTATGGTACCTTTAAAAACACAGTTGTATAATTGAAAATTCTCCACATTTCGTCGCATTACAACTGCAGACTTGAATGTGCTTTACTAGGATTTTCTGTGCCAACACACTTGTGCATAACAGTGATGTGGAAGGAAAATGATTCATGGTTTTCAACACTTCTTACAAATAAAAATCTGAAAAGTGCGGCATGCATTTGCCTTCAGACCCACTGAGTCAGTACTTTGTAGAACCACCTTTGCCTTCAGGTCTGGCAAATCTTTCAGAGTGTCTGCGATCATCTTGCCACAGATTCTGTTGGATTTATGTCTGGACTTTGACTAGGCCATTCTAACACATGGATCTGCTTTGATCTAACCCCTCCAACTGTATCTCTTGCTGCATGTTAGGGTAGTTGTCCTGCTGGAAGGTGAACCTCCACCCCAGTCTCCACTGCAGCCTCTAACAGGTTTTCCTGTAGGAATATCTGGGATTTAGCTCCATCCATCTTCATATCAACTCTGACCAGCTTTCCTCTCCCTGCTGAAGAAAAGCGTCCCCACAGCATGATGCTGCCACCACCATGCTTCACTGTGGTCATGGTGGGGTTAGGGTTTAGTTTGGTCTCATCTGACCAGAGCACCTTCTTCCACCTTCTTTGCTGTGTCTTCTCCATATCACATTAAATACATTCAGGTTTGTGGTTGTAACATGTAAATGAATAATTAGCTAACTTAATTTAACTTATTTTATTAAACCTCTTCCAGTTTTGAGTTTTTCAATTAGTTTAAAACGTTTTTAAATACATTATTTAGTGTATTTTGCTTTGTTCAATGGTTTTAAAATTTAAAACTCCGTAGTCAGACCCTTAAACGTAACGCCAGCATGGAATACCCTAATATTTAACATTTAGTTGTATTAACTAGAAAATTATAGTCCTCATCTTTAAACTTTTCTCTTAAATTAAAACAGAAGCCTACTAAAACCCCTGCCATTTCTCCTGGGAGCTCCAAGACCTGCTCGGGTTCAGTTTAAACTGCTGCTGTCTGACTGGACTGAGCCCAGGGATCCAGTTTCACTCTGACACCATGTCCCGCTGCCTACCTTCTCCTGCGCCCTGCTCAGTCTCTTCTGGACGTTCAGGGCCAGTTTCCCGGCGGTGACCCCTTTCCCGATCTCGGCCATGTCGCGCTGCGTGGAAGTGGTGTCCGGACCCACGACGGGGGAGAACCAGAGGGACAGATGTCGCTCCTCGGTGCGTAAAAAGCGCTCCGGTGCGCAACCTCGGTCAGCCGTGCGTAACTCTAATCCTTCTGACAGCTTCTTAAAGGCGCAATGCGTAATTTAATCCGGCCCGTATTTCTGCGTGTGTGAGACCAAGAGACAGAGGAGAGAAAGCAGCAAGAAGCAGATTCAGTTCGGGAAACGGAGCCGCAGGTCCAAACTCTTCTCTTCGTTAATTAACTCAAAGTTCAGCGGGGTTCAGATATGAAATTCAGCCATCAGCCTCTTAAAGGCGCAGCGGGCTGGTATTATTAGCCGACAACTGTTGCACACATGCGCTGCTGCTCCTATTTAAGAAGCTCCGGGTCAGATGTGTGGCTAAATCAGTCCTGAGACCCGCAGAGGACCACAGTCATCAGCAGTACAGGGAGCTGCGCTCACCCGCTGCCGCCAGGCAACAGCAGGGGGCGCTGTCTGGGACAGGTAACTATTCAGAGGAGCAATGGCGCCATCAGGGGGGGCCGGAGGGGCAGCAAGACCCCCAAAGAGCCTTATGTCTCCATCCATTTCCTCAGCAATTGGTGTAAAAACCTTTACTGCCCGACTTGGGTCAAAGAGTTTGGGTTTCGTTGTGAGAAGGTTTGAGGTGCCTGCAATACACGTATAGATGTGCCTCCAATTAACTCAACTGCAGTTTGTTAACCTATAGGAAGCTTTTAAAGCCATGATGTCATCACCTGGGCTTTCCCAAGAATATTTGTGCATGTGCAATGTCTGACTTTGATTGACCTTAATTATTCTGGCATTTAGCAAATAGAAATAATTTGGTCATCCTAACTGAGCTAAAGAAGGAAAAGTTTAGTCCGGTTTAATTTTGGGGAGAGGAAATAAAATAATAAAAAAAAATATTTTTTTTTTATAGAATATATAAAACACATCAGGTATTCTTCTGCAGAATCCAGAATTTCCATTTATTAATCAGAGGAATGTTTTTAACACAGACATTTTTATATTATGGCGAACAAAGTCATAGGGAAGACAGCACCTCCACAAGGAGGGTAAGTGACATATAGTCACTGCTAAAGAACGTTGCTGTTCAGTACTAGATATTATTTAAGGATATTAATTGAAAGTTAGGTGGAAGGAAAAAATGTTAGAAAAAGGGGCACAAGCAATAAAGATGACTGCTGTTGTGAAGGGGCAGAGAAACTGAGTCCATTCATTAGTTTTCAAGGAGATTCATAAGGTGTGGACTGATCTAGAGTCAGTTCTGTCTCCGAAAAGTTTTAATTCAGTTTCAATTCAATTCAGTTTATTTATATAGCGCCAATTCACAACACATGTCGTCTCAAGGCACTTCTCAAAAGTCAGGTAGATACATTCCAATTAATCCTAACCATTGAACAGTGCACTCAGTTAGTTATTTATTCAAATTGGATAAAAAGTTTTTCTATCTAAGGAAACCCAGCAGATTGCATCCAGTCAGTGACTTGCAGCATTCACTCCTCCCAGATGAGCATGTAGAGACAGTGGACAGTCACTGGCGTTGACTTTGCAGCAATCCCTCATACTGAGCATGCATGTAGCGACAGTGGAGAGGAAAAACTCCCTTTTATGGAGATGCTGATTTCATTTTCCAGCAGAACCTGGTACCAGCCCACACTACCAAAGGTACCAAAAGCTGGTTCAGTAACCATGGTGTTACTGCGCTTGGTTGGACAGCAAACTGGCCTGACCAGAACCCCACAGAGAATCTACGGAGTTCTGTCAAGAGGAAGATGTGACACCAGAACCACCGGTCAAAGCAACCTGGGCTTCCAGAACACCTCAGCAGAACCACAGGCTGATCGCCTCCACGCCGCATTGATGCAGTAAATACCATTTAGCGTCGTTTGAAGTTATTTGATCTTTGCTTTTGTGGTCTAATATTTGGACCAATACGTAGTACTGAAACATCACAACAAAGACAACAGATTATTTCCACATAATTTAATTTCAAAAAATAAATATTTGTATTTTCACTAATAATAATAATAATAATAATAATAATAATAATACATTGACGGATTCTCTGTAAACAAACTTAAATACAATCTAACCTTTATCCTAAAATCAGGTAAATATTTACAAACCTCCCATCTCGCCATGAAACAAAATCCCTTAAATCTCCACCAGTTTACTCATTAACCTGCGGCAGGACTGGACCTTTAGCATAAACAAGCTTTAATACAACACATATGCTGATTTTTAATCATGATCAACTGTTCAAAACGCTTGATTTTCTGAAGGAAGCAAAAAATACTCAAAATCTGCTTCAGTTATCAAATAAAGTCCATTGTTGTGGTTGATTTTTATTAAGTGCGAATGAAATATTGCATTTAAGTCAAATTAAATATTTCCCCCTAAAAAACATCTTAAATCAATGAGGGAAATTCAATGAAACCTTAAACCTTGCTGAGATTTGTAAATGAGTGTTTTTCAGAGTAAATCAGGGATATTTTAACACCTCCAACCACCGTGTGTGTGCTGGTTGGAGGTGTTCAAATAAGGCCTCTTAATGAGGTTTTAAACTGGATACTTCGAAGGGATTTTTGTTTCATGGTGTTTTTAATGTCTCTGTGTTATTCCAGAAACTTTTCCTCTGTTTCCAGTTTGTTTCTGGTTCTATTGCCAGCTCAGCAGTAAGTCCATCATAGTCCCATTAGGGTTCAAAGTTGAACTTTTTCTTCTCTCACGTGTCGTCCCGAGCCACGCCCAGTGGGTGGAGGCGCCCTGAGTCCAGCACCATCCTGCCCAGCCAGTGTAAAACCCAGGAGTACCAGTGCATCCCATCACTGTGGCCCCCAGTGCTTCCAGTCCAGCTGTACATCAGCCTGAGGGGGGCAAAGGCCCAGTGGGCCAGCCATTGTTGGTCCACTACAGCATAACAGGACGCCATCACTCCATCCACCACGATGGTCCCCTGCCGGGTTAGTGGAGCAAACGCCCCCCTGGTCACTTTCATACTGACCCGACTGATCCGAGACAGACGCCCTGGTCCCCCATCTGACACCAGGACACACTGTCCTGGCCGGGCGTCGCTGGCGTACATCGTCCTTAGGATGCCGGGGGCTGGAGCCGTCCCCTCTGAGCAGTTATTCTGTGAGGCAAAGATGAGGTGGGCGGCGGTGAGGGAGATTTGAACCCCGGCTTCTATCTGCAGGGTGACGAAGAGCCTGAGGGTGGTCGGGTCCCGGTCCAGGAAGGTCAGGACTTCACTGAAGACCAAATCCCCGTGGCTGCCCGAGGAGGCCAGGACCCGTTCACCAGGCTGCAGGTCGCAGATGGACTTCTGCGCACCGCTCTCCAATGTCACGGAGGCGTTGCCGGGGAAACAGCCGCCAGACTTGGCTGCCACTGAGTGGTCTGAGGACGGAGAGAGACAGGACAGTGAACAGGGGACCTATTAGAGGGGAAGATGATGTCTTGCCAACAATAACTAATGAAATGTGAAAATTATAACTATGGCTTAGGAAAAAATCTAATCTTTATCTGATCTGAGTGTTGATCTGAGTGTTCTTCTTTTATTTATTTTATTATATTTTATTAATTTGGACCCTTTTTACAGTTGATACTTGAATTTTTTAAATCCTGATTGGAAACACTGAAAACAAAAAGTTAAACATTATGCCATATAACTAATTCAAGGAAATTCTTACCCTGTAAAATGATTAACAACTTTACTCATCAGTATTTGTAAAATACAGATTCTTCAGTATTTAGCTTCCATACCTTTTTGTATAATTTTCCCTATGCTAAGGTGTTTCTGCCAGATAAAAATCAAATTTTCCCATTCTGACCTTTCTTTTCAGATTTAAAGTCTTGTTTCTTGTTGGTTTATGTTGGTGAAAGTATATTATACTCTTGGAGGTGACTCGTTAGGACCATGTTGAGTTTATGTGAGGACAAATATTTGTAGGAAGGCAGGACAGTACGAGGGTTAGATAAGATAAAGTCAACTGAAGGAGGAAGGAAAACCAGGTTAATCATCAGACAAAAGCAGGACTGTTTAGGTGTAAAAGATAAATTTACTGCTTAGATGATAATGGCATCTTGAAATATGGGAGCAATATGATTTTACCGTTTTAATCAGGTCATTGAACACATTCTGGGATCAGAACCATCACTCAGCAGAATATATTGTTTACGATTTTGGCAGAAAAAAACTTTTGCTCCAAGGTCAGGCAAGATTTCATAATTCCGCAGATTATTTAGCTGTCCACAAACTGGTAACTAATTACAGATTAAACCTTTGAAGAACCAAGCCCCCTTTTCTAAGACCACCCATCGGTCTCCATGGTGTTTCAAACATTGTCAGATCGCAGTAAATTGGGATAAACCCCTTTAGTGTGAAGGCAGGGATGGTACCTCAGCACCACCCAAACACAATGCTCCCACTAATCACATCTACACCACAATGGATCTGAACAATCCATTTATTTGTGCAGTTTCTGTACCTCTACCATTGGTTTCAGCCTCAGACATGAGGCTGGTGTGGCTAGTCCTGCTTCTCCAAATATAAATCCACGTGTGTGTGCCAGTCTCACTGCTTATAAATGTTCATGCTGTGGCCAAAATCTGGGGCCACATTCCAGAAAAGATGGTCTAAATGATTAATGCACAACATCTCTGAAACAAAGAACTCCAAAAGCAGCCCTTGGCATAATTAATAAGTCAATAGAGCTGTGGTACGGGAATTAGGCATAAAAAAAGAGAAAAACAACCCTGGTAGAGAGATGGTTTGTTCAAGCTTTATTTTTATTATTACAACATAAGATATTTTAGTAAAAACAGTATATACCTTTTTATTTGGTCCCTGTTTAGATATATCGAGATGCATTCGGAGGTCTTTTCCTCATTTATTCTAATCAATATTGTTTCTTTGTCACCCTCTAGTGGTCATTTTGTCTTGTCCAATTTCCTGTAAACCTACACGAGGATGATTGGTTTATTTTTTGGTTTGACAAAAACTGAGTTTCTGCTGTTAAGTTTTAAAAGGGGAAAAAAAAGGAAAAATCAAAAATACCAACTTGATTGGTTTCCCTTCTGATCAAGACAAGGACTGGGCCCTCGCCACCCGATCTGGGGGGGAAGAAGACAGGAAGAGGAAGGGAAAAGAGAGAGGAAGCAGAAGAGAGTAGAAAGAAAAGGGAAATCTCAGTTACCAATCAGTGGAAAAAAATCTCACGGGTGACGTTTTTTTAAAAGTGGCCCTTTCAACTGCTGCATTTTAATAAGAGGTTGTGACTTTCTGCACACCTGTGTTCATCTCTGGATGACACATTTTGCTTATTTTCTTGTGTAGGCTGCACATTCTCTCATCATGCAGCAATGTTTTACACTGGTGATGATTTGACTGAAGAAGCCAAGATTCAAACCCCTTACAAGATCAAAAAACCAAGAGCTTGTTTGGGTCAGTTTTAAAGTTGATCTAAAGTTTGTTCAGTCGACAAATTTCCAAACAGACTACTAGTTAAATTTTGGCCAAAGTAAATCCCAGTTTTCTTTAAAGGTCTGGTTCGGTTTGGTTATTTTTGACTGAATGATCGTGTTCTAATCATCACCAGGCTCTAAAATTACTTAAAAAACACCTCATTTGTCTTAAATCACAAAGGCTTCTGTTTTTCTACAGGATTTAGGAGGAAGTAGCAGCCAGGTGCTGAAATGGTAATTTAATTACTGGATCATGGCCTGTTTGAGCACATTTAAAATAACAGGAGCCTGCATGCACTAGAGGATACATGTGTGTTGACACAATGCCAAGATGGAAAGCCATCAGCAATGACCTCAGAGAAGCAACTGTTGCTGTCTGTCAATCCAGGAGGTCATGGGACCATTTCCAAACTCTGACGCTTGCATAAAAACAAACACCTCAAACCAACTGTCAAGCATGGTGGTGGAGGACTGATGATGTGGGCACCTTGCAGTTGACCATGAACTCCTCTGTAAAGCTTAGCATTCTAGAGGCAACGTGGGACAGCTGAAGCTTGACCCAAACTGGGTCATAAACAGAACAATAATCCTGAACACAGCAGCTAATCTGAAACAAAATGGCTAAAGAAGAAAAGAATCAATGTGAGGCAATGGCCTAGTCAAAGTCAGGACATCAGCCTGTTTAAAATGGTGCAGTGGGGACTTGGAAAAAGCTTAGACATTAGATTCAAAAAAGTATAACCAGCTGACAGGTTTTATGTCATATACTTAGACTGAAACAGGATGTACTTTCTTTTTATCACAACTGTCTTTGTTGACTCATATTTCAAGTATCAGAACATGAAAGTAAACGGGGTTCACTAAATCATTATGACAACAAGTGGTGTTTTTTCTACCACCTGTGCTGGAGTTTGAAAGTAAACTTTGGGCTAACTTTTAGGATACGGGAGAAATCCTCATGATGGACCTGGTTGCTCTGAGGTTCTACCTCACTAGACAAAGTAAAGAAACAAAGACGCAGCAGATTAACTCAAAAATCGCTCGAGGAATTTCTCATCTGAATAACCATGGGGAGCTGACAGGTGCCCATTTAGATGCAAACAGGAAGCAAAAAATAGAGGAAAAGGGGAACAAAGCAACCAGTAAAGGTTCTGTTGAATCTTTCAAGATTTGTACAACATGTTAATGATAGATGGTTAAGCCTCTGCAGGTGATTGTGCACCAATAAATTGCTTTATGTGTTTAGGAAAACATCCTTCTTTGAGAAACCCCATTAACGTTTTATTACGCCATCCCAGGAAAATATTCAGGAGTGACCGGATCAGATAAAGTACAACTTTGCTGCATGCATTAAGTTAGTTAAACAGGATAAACTTGCAAAGTTTTATATTCTAATGGCTAAATCCAATTGTTTTTATGGACTGGTCAGAAATGTCATTTCTTGATGTCTCCGGTATGGTTGTTTTCAGTTTGGGTAGAAATGTTTTCATCTGTCTCCATTAGAACACTAAAGATAAGATGATTGTTGCAGGTAACAAAGGACAAAGAGGGAGGTACATGGACCATGAATAATTTTGGGAAGATAACACTGGAGGAAAGATATTTATAGCTAGCTTAAAACTAAATTCCTCAGGGTCTTTGCCCACCTGACTTGACGCTACAGTGGATGTGGGCTCTGGACTCGTAGTGGACCCAGTCGAAGCCGGCCTCCACCGCCAGCCGCGCCAACATGGCGTACTTGTCCCTGTCCCGGTCCGAGGTGGTGATGTCCACTGCCCGGCCCTCGTAGTGCAGAGAGTTGGTGGAGTGGTGGCCGTCCTCGTCCCAGCCCTCGGTGACCCTCAGCCGTACCCCGGGCCAGTGGTTCATCACAGAGATGGCCAGGGAGTTCAGCTTGTCTTTGCATCGCTACAGAACGGGAGACGTGAAAGATTTAGGTTAGACAAAAAGTAAATCCCAACTGAAATTTATTAGAAGATAACAGATTACAAAACGTCAACAAGTATTCATGTCTAGTGAAATCAAGTCCGAGCCTCCACTCTTTCCCTGGGTAATGGAACAATTGACCAGATCTTTACATTTGCTGAAATGCTAAGGGAAGTCTTATAATCCTGTCCATGTGGGTTTTTTGGATCTGAGGAGGTTCTTCAGGTGTTTTGTGATGGGTAACAAGGTCATCTCAATTAACTATCCAGTATCTGTATCACCAACGGAGCGCTATGTCCACATTCTTGGCACAAAGACTTGTACCAAGTGCAGGTTGAACTCATATATACTGCTTGTGGAGTTGATGGACAGTATCTCATGGTGTAGTCGTACAGAGGAGGGTTTCTGGCTTGGGACCCTCAGGGTCTCATCTGGGCTTTTGGGGGATGATGTGGCTCTGTTGGCATCTTCAAGCCATGACCCTCCCTGATTTGGAGGCCATCACAGCCAAGTGGGATGTACTCAGGATGGGAATTAGCTCCACTTACAGGCAAAGGGGAACTGCTTCCTCTGGGTCAAGTTGGAATTAAAAAATATTGGTGTTTTGTTCTGGTTGGGAGATTCCTGTACGATGATGCATACGATTATGTTCTACTTTGATATAAGGGCAACTGTAGTAATACGGGTTAAACATCTATGCAGATGACAATCTCCTGCACAATGAAAATTAATTTCCTGAGAGCAGCCAAAAAGGTCAAGACTTCTGGGAAAAGAGTGATCAAAAGAGCATGTATTTTATTGGTAATGTAAAGTCTTTCCTCCTTCAGTAAATTGTTATGCTTAGCTACAATATGTGGAGGGAATAAAATTTAGTTTTTAATGCATATCCCACATTGTTCTTCTAATACCCTCTTAGACAATCCTATAAATACATCAAACATGAGTCTGTGTGAATGAAATGTCTTAATATTCATTTAAACTACTATGCTTCTGTTCATTTAAATCCTCATAATTTGGTATTCAGGTCCCGTTCTCCTCTTCTCTTGCACAATTTGAGAATCATTCAAAAAAACATGGAGCTTCACAAAGACCCATTCAACCTGCAGCGATAGACTCCCCACTACCCCCACCTTACTGGTGGCTCCAGCCTTCCCACAATGCACCCCTGCTGTCCCAGGTCAGCATGATGTTTACTCTCTGTGGTGAGGTGAGGGGAGCAGGGAGGCTGTTAAGGATGTATGAGGGGGTAAGGGGGGACTGTGAGGTTAGACGGGTTGGTTGGTCCTGACGTTCTGAGCGTTTCTCCAAACCTTGAGTCTGAACAGGGTGAGCAAACAGGCGGTCAGATGGTCTTTTAAACAACTCATTGAACTCTTTACTTCTTCAGCTTATTAAAAAAATGCTGCAGATTATTATCTTGGTTGGATCCTTACAATTTTAGTTGACCTCTTAGCTACACCTGGTCGGGCTTCCATAACGAGGAAAACTAGAACTCATGAAATCATACCAGCTGTCTGAAGCTTCAAACCCAGTTTACCCATAATCTTTGTCAGTTTTTTAAATTTTATAGATATTGTTGGAATTACTCAATATTTGTGGTAATCGGCTTTAAATAAAAAGCCCTTGGCAAAGATTTGGTTTAAAAAATAAATGTAATTTAACAACACAACCACAGGGCTTCACGTAACCCCCAATGTGATCCCTATCAAACTCCTTCCATTGCTGCTGGTATCTGATGTTTCTACAAGGCATCTTCTGTGTCTGCTGACCTTCACTCAGTGCTCTGACTTACTGTGGGACACTCTGGTCACTGACTGATAATCATCATTACACATTTTGATGTCTCCACTTCTGCCCTCTGGTGCTACTTAAATGTGTCTCAGCTCCCTGCAAATCAAATTATCTACATACATGTGTGCTTAGGTAAGGTGAAGCTGGCAGAACAGTGCTTGTGCCACCTCCCACTTCACATCTACTTGCCACTTTGGCTCTGAGCTCAGAGGAGTAAAAGCAGTGGATTTGCTACATATAATACCCTCTTAAAGCATACCAAGATTTGATGAACTCGTTTAGGTTTTCAATTAAAAGCATTTTCTCAAAGGGGTTACTAATAACCAGTAAAAGTCTGTGCAGATGATACGCAGCTGTATATCTAACCTTTAAAATGTTATGTCCTGTTTATAGCAGATTTTTGTTTTGCTTTGCTATAAAAACAAAACAAAACAGATGCAACCTTTTTAACTGCCAGTTTCAGCATTTGCACACTTTAATACTTTTACATCGCAGCTGGTATGTTGTGGTACAGAAATAGATTTCTGACCTGGTTGTAGTAAAAAAGGTTATCCCCTCAGTATAGAAGCAGTCCTTCATCATTTGATTTTAATATTGAACTCTATACAGAAGGTCAATTCTCATCCCAATGTCTGTCTAAAACCTGCATTGAATACATCCAGGTTAAATCAATTATCATAAGGTGATCCAAACCAGAAGAACTTCACAAATTAGATGATTTAATCCAGATCCTCATCGACAAAGCATACTTTAACAAATTTTGTAGTAAATTATGTAGTAAATCTTTGGTTGTATATGTAGACTGTGCTAAGAGGAAACATCTGACACTCTATGCATGGATATACCACCAGGTGACCACAGGATGGTACTGCTTATTTCTAGTTGTCCAGTTAAATGTGAATTTATTTGAATTCAAGTGTTTTTCATCAGTGGCGTGATTTTTTTCTTCTAAATTTAAGACATCCAGCTCATAACACATCCATAAAACGCTGTTAGTGGTGGAAGAGGGGCCCCAGATCAAACTCTGCTTAAGGCCCCATAAGACCTTGGGCCAGCCCTGTTTCAACAAACTGATGAATTCGGAACCAAATTCAGTTTAATAAAATACATTGTTTTAAATGAGATCACTACTTTAGGACAAACTTCATTGGATAATTTACGTGATAAATCGTGTCAATTCGTGACAGGATGATCAAAAATATGAACCAGAAAGGGGATAAACATACTGTATATATCTGTAGATTTCTGTCTTCTTTCTTTCACAACAAAGAGGTTTCTAAAATGTCATTTCAGTGCTTCAGTCTAACTACTTTTTAAAACGTTTTTACAGCACTTGCAGGGCTGGAGCATTTCAGACCCAACCCGCATGTCACAGCATCTAAAGTGACATACTTTAAGTTAATAAACGTTCAAATCTTCACGCTTTAATGCATTTCTGTTTATAAAGATCCGAATAGTACGTGTGCAGTGTGAATGAATCAGGTTGTTCCCCGTGAAAGCGGCCCTCAGTGAATGAACCTCGCTCTATCAGGCCTGCAGACTGGGATTAAACCCTATAAATGTCTTTTTCCATGCTGCCTGTGATAAGAATAGCTCTGGGCTCGGTGGCCACAGATGCCTTTTCACGGAGTTCAGTGTGGATTTTCTGCGGTCAGCGCAACGAGCTGGACTTCATAAATCAGACGATACTTGTTGTTGGTTTTCCTTTCAAGGTATACATGGAGCGACGGGGGTTTCTGTCGCGGCGGTCGCGGCACTAAACCGCTGGCTGCACAAACACTGAAAGCAGTGGCCAACAACGTGCGCCTGTGCGCACCTTTGCGCTGCAAAAAGAGTCAATTTGAGTGCCCGTTTGCGCTTAAATTTGGATTTTTCTTTAGAATAAATGACATATCTAAACATAATAATTGTTCTATTAGTAATATGTAATTATTTAATTTCTTTTACAGTTTTCTTGGAAATAATCTGCAAATACGCGTGTTTTATTTTGCAAAAAAAAAAAAACATTTTCAGAATAGAAGAGAACGTAATGATTTCTTTATTTCGTTTTGCACGCACGATATAAATATAATAAACAGCTGTTTAAGAACGACTAATTAAACATGAAAGGTGCCACTTTTTACAGTGTGGCTTCCCGTTGAACAGGCGCTTCTGTGTGCAGCACAGGAGCGCCCAGGAAAAGCGGATAAAAACTAAAGTATGGTGGCAGGGTTTTTAAAAAATCCGCATAATTAAGGCTCCAACACAAGTAAAGAGGGCTATTTTCACACATGAGCGCTGCGAAAAAAAACCAAAAAGTCACAGGGAATAGTAAAAGACAAACAGGAGGCTGTCTTCTGCGGCTTGGAGCCCATAAATTGTGAGCAGGTCTGCGCCGAGAGCGCTGCAAGAAAATGCGCTCAACGTATATGGAATATATAAATATACTGCATTGATCACACTTTTATTGCCATTTAAATAAGTTTCGAAGTAACACTGGAAATTTTAAGAGAGAAAAGCAAGTGTTTATTTTTTGCAAATAATCGGATGCAATCATGCATGTTTCCGCATCTGTCCAGGTGTGTTTTGCAGACGCATTCAGTCGAAGTCTGTTTTATGCAGTGCGCGCTCCCGTTTGACAGCTCCGAATGGGAGCGAGTCTGCCTTCACCACGTGGGTTTGTGGACATCCACGCAGCCGCTCGGGAGGAAGTCCGCGGTCGCAGAAAGCAGATATAAATACTTTATTCCAGGGGAAATTGGGAGCCCAATAAATTCCCCGCGGGGCCACATCAATGCAGACTCGTAAAAATTTCTGACAGTCCAAAAGGAGACTGTTAAGTCTGGCCAGTAGGGGCTAAAAGCGGTAAACATGGGGACACGCGTGACCCGGGCTCTAACCAAATAAGACATTTGGCTGTTTTTCCACCAAAAAGAAGCTGCTGTGAAACAGAGGACAGAGTGTTTTAATTAAGAGCGGCCGCCGTGCGGACATTTTTAGAAGGGGTTGCCCTCTTTTACGCATGAGCTGCCCACAGTGAAGCTCTGAAACTCCAGCTCGGACTGGTCACCTCAGTCAGACTCCACTGTGTCAACAAGCCGCAGGCAGCTCTAAGAATGGGCTGCAGAAAGAGCTGCGGAAACAGGCTGCTTTTATTAACCAAGGAACAAGCTGGGGGAAAATTCCATTAAAGCTCGACGTTAACAAAGTTACTCATGTATTTAAAACAATCTGTGCACATTAAACCCTAAATGCGTTTGCGCTGCAGTTAGAAGGAAAACTTGCCGCAGATAAGAGCGAACAAAGTGAAACATGTTACCTGTGTCATCAGGCGGTCTGCACCTGTGTTCTCCTCATCCTTGAAGATGATGTCTGGGTTATAGTTGGGGATGAGCTCCTTGAAGCGCTCCGAGCTCCTGGTGATCTTACCCTCGAACTTTCCGCTAGCCCCCAGCGTTTGCTCGGCCACGTTGGGACTGAACTGCTTTAAGATGAGCGGCACCAGCTTCCGCGGGGCCCGCCTCCGGCCGTGGCCCTTCCCCGGCCCGCAGCCCTCGGTGAGCGGCGACAGGAGAAAGGCGCAACCGGCCAGGCACGTCACCAGCGTGGGGAGCTGCATTACCCCCGGCGGGTGGCCAAAGATGCGTGAAAGTCTCCCCTTTACCTCAGGTGGGCTCCCCTCTGTGATCTAAACTGGAGAAGGTGGAGCAGGACTCATCGCAGAGTCCCCACCAGTGACCATCCCCGCGCGTAAAAGTGTCCAAAGCGCCGCTGGAGAGGAGCTGCCCCGGGGCGCGGAAGCAGGGGCATAAATAGTTGAGGTGAGTTTATTTTGGCAGGCAGGTTCAAAGCTGCCCCTCTGTGTCGGAGCTGTGAGACAGACGTGGAGGCGCGCCGCTGCGTGGGCCGGCAGGATGTTCCGCAGCGGTTTGTTGCGTCTCAGTGCGCCGCTGTGGCGCAGCGCTGCTGGCAGCTCAGTGGGAATGGAAGAGATCCCGCTGCAGGACAGATGAGGAGGAGGACCACGCCCTGCTGGACCTGCCCTCTGCTTTGTGCTCTCCTCCCATCGCGATGGCTCAGGAGGCTTCAGGAGCGCGCTCAGCCTGGCCCTTTGGACCCGCGTCCTCAGCACAGCAAGGCAGGTGTTTTCTCTCAGCACAAAGACCTCAGAGTGGTGTCAAACCGAGGAAAAAATGACCAAATAGGGATGAAAAAACAAAACTAAAAACTGAATCTGAAATTATATTTAAAAAACCTCTGGTCCGGTCCTGGTTTGATCAGCCGATTCAGCACCAGCCAGCAGCTGTGGTGCCTTATCCTCTAATAGAGGGGCGCCCTGGGCAGAGAGCCACATCAGTACTCAAAAACTGCCCTTTTAGATCTTTACATGCATGTAAAATCTTTTATTAGGTAAATACTGAATTTGACTATATTAGCAATGAAATAAAAAAGTGATTTTTATGATGCACGTGTGCAAGATCTGTGAGTTTCAGAGAACTGAAGCTTTTCTCAGGACGTCTGCAGCAGAGACACTTAAAAGGATCTAGGAGCCGATGGGGCAAACAGTGACTCCTCAAACGAAGACTTCAATCACATTCCCGGGATGCTGCAACACCTTGAGTAAACATCTCGGTGTGCTCTGAGGAAGAGGAGTGCGGCTCATTGTGTCAGAGTCAGAAAAATGGAAAAAACCCTTCCTCAGTACCTGAGGGAGCAAATTATACAAGAAAAGAACAACAAAAAGCTCCTAAAAGTTTAAATTCAAGTTTATTTGACAGAAAGTAAAAACTGCATGACAGCTGATGGCTTAAAACAGTAAAAATGGAAAATCTGAGCAGGTTAAAGTTAAAAGCTGAGCTCACTGATGGAACTCTCAACATCAGAAACAATTTAATCTAAACAATCATTAAAACCCAGTTGAGTGTCTAAAACTATCCATCAGAGGTGACGTTTGACTTAATAAGAAACCCTCAGAGTGAATAAATTTGTTTGTGTGTCGTCATCTGAACAGTCCCACTTTCTTCTTCTTTGGTTTGGAGGTGGATCGCTCCACAGGACAGGTTGTGATGGGCGCAGGCTGCTGGAGGGAAGAGAAATGTTTTAAATCAATCTAGCTTTGTCCTCCAAACTCATAAAATCTACTTTATTTAACTACAGAAGGAACGTTTTTAACTAAAACAGAGGCTTCGGTCGGTTTCTGATACGTTTTGTCTAAAGTTTTTAAAACCCTTGAATTCATCCTAATTTGGAGCCGTTCCGACCACAAACATCACTGAGGTTTTGGGAATTTATCTGATTAAGCAACACTAAGTAGAGCTTGAAGATGAATTAAAAAAATTTACACAGTTTTCAACGTTTTCTCCCAAATGAAAATCTGAAAAGTGTGGCCTGCATTTGTATCCAGCCTGCCTTCAATCAATACTTTGTAGAACCACCTTTTATTTGGAGGCCTAGCTTCAGGTCTTTAGGGGTTTGTTTTCACCAGCTTTGAACATCTATAGACTGAAATATTTACTCTCTGCAAAACAGCTCAAAATCAGATTAGATGGAGAACATCTGAGAACCTCAGTTTCCAGGTCTGGACTTTGTTTAGGCCACTCTTACATGACTATGCTTGGACCGAAACCATCCCATTGTATCTCTAGCCGCATGTTTAGGGTGGCTGTCCTGCTGGGAGGTGAACCTCCAACCTAGCCTCAAGTCTTCTGCAGCCTCTAACTTGTTTTCTTCCTGGATTGTGCTGGATTTAGCTCCAACTCCGCAGCATGATGCTGCCACCACCATAATTAACCATGGCTATAATTTATTTAGGGTATAAGTTTACCTCTGTGCATAGAGTTGCCATGCAGACTAAAAAGCTCAGTTTCTTCTTCCTTTTTCCACGTTTGCTGTGTGCCCTACATGGTTTATGCTGATGTGCAAAGAGGACTTTTATAACTTTATTTTGACAGCAAGTTTCTTCTTGCCACCCTTCCATAAAAAGGCAGATTTGTAACAGTCATTAAATCCTAAAAACTGGATCGGTGAGAGTGTGCTGGTTGTACCTTGGTCTGTGCTGCGGGTCTCCTGGCCTCAGATGGTTCAACCTGCTTGCTAGAGTTTTGATTTCCCTCGTCCCTCGTTGGGTCACCTCCATCTAATGGATGCAGGCAGTGGAGAAAACGTCCAGGCGTTTCCTTTTTACATCCAGAACATTTTGTTTGGACTTGCTCCAAATGTTAGATCTAGCTGACTCAGGACAGCCAACATCTTCGTCCACACTTGTCACCTTGTTGGAGGGGTTTATAATCCGCCCTTGTTTTGGGGGTTATGCTTTCTGTCAGTCAACCTGCTCGACTGACCTGCAGGATGAGACTTGTGCAGGTATTCGTTTCAGATTTGCAGTTTTTCAAATTAAATATTTTATTTTTCAGCCAATTTCTGAAAAGTTCTAAAAAGTTGTGAATGCAGCAACTTCTTACCCTAAAATAAAGCTTAGTTTCACTTTCTCTTTCAAAAGCAACATTTGGTTCCCCCATTCTCTAAATGCAAACTCAACTTCAAATTGATTTTATTTCTTTATGTTGATATTTAACATTTTGACCCTGATGTAGCTCCGTAGATTTTCCAAATTCAACAGAGGAATACCGAACTAAAACTTCCTGAACTTCTCCCTAACTGAAACAACTGAAGTTATCAGAAAGTCGGCCCTGCAGCCAGATCCTCGTTTACGTTCTCAGAAACAGGAGTACAGAAATATCAACTTTGAATCTTCCCTAACCTAACTGTCTGAGATAAGACTCACCTGGAGTTAACGTCTGGGCTGATGGTTCTGGCGAAGGCTGGATCTGTTCAGCACCCGTCTCTTCGGGTCGCTTGCGCTTTCGTGCGCTCCTGTAAGCGACGATGGTGGCGTGCAGCTGCTGGAGGTCGGCGTTGAAGCCCAGAGCGTCTGATGGTTCAGACCACAGCAGAGGAAGAGTCTGAAAGAAGGAGGAATGAAAAGAAACTGTAAGGAAAAGTTTTCAGATTGTTACAGTGTAAGTATTAAAATTCAAGTATTTACAGCCTGATATTTGAGAATTTCATTCCCAAGGAATTTAAACAATAACTTGAAATAGTAGAAGAAGAATGATCATTAATTTCTCTGAAAACCATTTTTATTTCCTCTGTTTGGTTCATAATGTTTTAAGGAAAATAATTACCCTATGGGAAAAAAACAAAACTTTGTTATACAGTAGCACACTTAAAGACATTTGAGATTCCATCTTTTATCTAAATGTTCTTGCCGGATCGTAGAT
This sequence comes from Crenichthys baileyi, assembly GCA_036173005.1. Classification (NCBI taxonomy): domain Eukaryota; kingdom Metazoa; phylum Chordata; class Actinopteri; order Cyprinodontiformes; family Goodeidae; genus Crenichthys; species Crenichthys baileyi. Next base: position 105,676 of record JAHHUM010000398.1, on the reverse strand, counting down.
CTAATAAAAACAAAAAGATTTTCAAAATATGAAGCATACCACCTCCTCAGTCATTTTCTAAAAAATGTTTTGCTGAAATTTCTGCAAATTTATTTCAAGGTCCGTCTTAATTTCCAACTCCGCCAGGATGACACATCAATCCGTGCTGTCTGCTAGCACAGTTTCAAGAGCATGGAGGAGATTAAAGGAGACAGTTCCTCTAGGACAGCTGAACAGGGCCGTCGGAGGTTCTTTACCCATCAGCAGGACCGGTATCTACTCCTGTGCAAGGAGTAACAGGATGAGTACTGCCAGAGCCCTACAAAGTGACCCTCAGCGGGTCACTGAGGTGAATGTCAGACCAAAATATTAGAAACAGAATTCATGAGGGTGGCTTGAGGGCCGACGCCTGTGCCTGGCACTGTGCAGCTTGACTGGCATTTACCAGAAAACACCGGAATTGGCAGGTTTGTTATTTTCACAATTCTCCCAAGGCTGCAGTTCTCCCCGTTGCTTGTGCACCATCTACTATCACACTTTTTCCTTCCACTTAACTTTCTATTAATATGCTTTGATACGGCCAAGCCAAAGACCTTATGTGGCTCTAACCATCCTTCAGGGAGTCGATGACCGCCAACAGGACAACGGTCCTGTCAGCAGTCTTCCTCATGTTGTGGTTAAGTAGACCATAACATGACCACAATATAGCATTTTTTTCATTGGTCTGATGTTATATTCTAATGTCAATAAAATTAATGTTGGTTTTCATTAGCTGTAACGCAAAATTAATCAAACAAAATAAATGCTGAAATAAATCACACTGTGCATAATGAATCTGTGTATTAAATAAATTTTACTTTTTGAATTGAATTACTAAAATTAATCAACCTTTCGACGATATTCTAATTTATTGACATGCACCTGTAACACTTCCAGCTCCCTGACCCAGCCTAACTTGTTCAGTTTTACTTTTCCTGTACAACAAGGAATCAGAACCAGTTTATATCCCATCCATCAGTTCTATGCCAACTTAATCCTTCTTAATGTCAGCGGTCTTTATGTTTGAGATAATAAACAGAATAACTGTCAGCAATTATACAATTTCTACATCATAAATGATTAATGTTTTTGAATGTTTTTTTTCTAAAGGATTATGCCTTTTCTGTGTCGGTTTGATTTTTTTGTTTTGTTTTTTGGAATGGCTGATTTCATTTTTATTTTTAAATAATTTTTTACATGGAGCAATTTCTATTATTAAGAAACTATTATTAAATACAGTATGAACATATGTAGACGTGTATATATATCCAAATTTTATTTCTGGGTTTTGTCGACATGGATATTTCTCTTTATTTTCCGCCCTGGAGTGACTGGAATCGGAGGTCATGAATCCTTGAAAAGACTCGTCCCTCGGTGCCTTTGAGCCGAGTTAGATTTACGGCGCTGCTGCAGGAGTCACATGCCCGAGGTGTGATGCAGGGCGTGCCGGCGCTGCGATAAGCCTCTAATCAAAGCTGCATTATTGGCACAGCCGACCACATGCGGTGAGGCGAGCAGCAACAACTGACAGATAAGGCAGTGGGTCAGCTCCTGCTACATTATGCGACTGATAGAAAAATGCTCGCTGTTCACTAAAAAAAAAAATCCCTCTTTTTTTCTGCAAAGGAGAGGACAAACTCTCCAAATTAGCTCCTCAAATATTGACCAGGAGAAATTGGTGGTCTCCCCCTCGCTGACAGGGCAGAGGGGCTCCTAAACACACTATGGTCAGGTTTCGAGGTTTCTCATTGATTTATTTTTATTTGTTTGTTTAAATATCGTAAAAATAAATGTCAGCTCTGGCGCTGCTCAGGACAGAGAAACCAATGTGCTGGGGGTAGAGAAAGCAGCAGAAAGCCCACCTTATTCTCTCTTTATTCACGTTTTCCCTCCCCCTTCGTCTCGGGCTGCACACCAGCTCACTTCATATCGTTTAATGTGAAACGCTAAGCTCAATTTGTTGGATCCGGCTGCACCGAAGCAATGAAATCAACACTACATTTAATGGTTTGGATTCTCCTCCTGACCTCCGTATGGAAGCCAATTAGTATCACTAACAGGATATTTTAACTGAGTGCTTCCGGGCTATTTATAGCTGCCATTTTTAGCCTTGAATTTATCTATATTCTATAAACCTGTTAGAAGTACAAATATCTCTCCATTAGCTCTGTTTAAATAGCATATGAATGTCTGCTATGGAAAATTGCCCTCAGATGAGGAATAAAACAAAGAGGGTTTGAGGATCTGAATGAAGATTGCCAGGGAGGCTAGAAAACCCTACTAAAGACAAGCCCGGAGGGCAAGGGAGCTTCAAGCAGCTGGTGGTAGAGTCTTGGACCCTGGGCCTCAGCTAGGCTCAGAACTATAAAAATCAGGAAGCCCTCACCAATTGGGTCCACTACTGGTATGCAGGGACACTGGTGCTTCTCTAAACCCTTCAGGTTTCTCGGTCGCTGCTTGACAATTCGAAGCTTCGGCTCCCTCCAGAGTTTCAGTAGGACTAAGGTTTGGAGACTGGCCAGACCACTCAATGACCTGTATGTGATTCTTCTTTAGCCACCCCTTTGTTACCATGGTGGTATGCTTTGGGACATGCAAGTGTACTGGGTGAGAGAAGAAAGTTCTCATCCAAGATTTTTCAGGTATATATTGCTCAGTTCATTGGCCTCTCAAGCAGACCACAAGCAGTTCAATGCCATTGTTCCTATTGGACACAAAAAGGAAATATCGATTTCTCTAAATACTAAAATGTCTACTTTGTATGCCACCTTTGGTTTATACATTTTCCTGGTTACTTTGTGCAAAACTGGCATCTTTAAACCAGCCAAAAGCAAAATCTCTAAGCTGTGAGATCTTAAGATCAATGGGACGCTCTATAAACCTGCAGATTCAGTGGGTAATCTATGGAAATCACTGCCAAAGTAGAATAGAAGATCTTTCTCCTCTGGCAGAACTGGGCTTCCATACCACTGTATTTTTGGAAATGAGGCCCCAGGGAGTGTGTTCACTCGATTGTTAGCTGCAGCTGACCAAAAGGGAAACACCAGACGAGGGAATAAAGAGGTGATTACAGCAGGTCAATAAACTTACTCATTCTGTCGATGTGTAACCTACTGAAAATGTCCTCCATGGTTCCAAAACAGAACAAAGTTCACCAAGAACAAATGGAGGAGGAGGAAGGAGGAGCTCACCTGGTGTCCCCGCCTCCACAGCTGGCCTTTCAGACCACAGTAAAGCATCATGTGTGGGAAAGGTGATGAGAGGACGGGGAAGAGTTGGCAGCCTGTTGATGTTTTCTCTATTATTAGCAGGTAAATAGGTCTGATTTTAGATGAGCTGCTGTTGTTTTTTCAGTGGGGGGTCTGGTGCCAGAGAGTCTCCCACTCCTCATCCTCGCTTCTGACCTCATATTTACTCTCCCCCATTTCTTTCAACATCGTTTTCGCTCATTGTGACCTCAGCTTCCCGTTCTGACCCAACGAGTACACTTTAATCCGACATCCTTAGAGATTGCGCTGAAAATGTGCCGAAACACAATTGGTTTGATAACATTTAACAACCATCAGACAAAGCTCTTTCTACATCATAAATGAATATTAGATTTGGGCCTGCACTACTCCAGAAGGGTTTGTGCATATATGTTCCTCAGTTTGGTAGAGGACATCAATCAGAACAGAAATCTTAAAATGTAATTGGGAAGATTTCATAACAAAAACTCTAAATCTTTAAGTTTCTTGGCAGATGAAGCGTCTGCTCTCTCCAAAGACTTTCCCTGAACTTTACTTGAAGCTTCATTTACCGCTCTGTTAAACTGGTGATGTGTTTGTCATACTGGAGGATCCATCCATGACCAATCTTCAATGTTCTACCTAAGGGAAGAAGGTTCTGGTCTAATATTTTAACTCTTCGTGGTTCCGTTCATTGGCTGCTAATAATGCTGAACTCGTCCTGTAGACTTTGCTAGAAAAACAGCTCCGAAGCATGATGCTTCCATCTCTGTGCTTGACTGTCCTGATGGTGTCTACTGGGTTTTACTTGGGTGATATTGTAATGGTAGTAAACATTTCACTCCTTCGCTTTAATAGAAGGTGAAAGATATGTGAAATTTAGATGCTTTTATTAAAAGAGAGGAAGAAAATCTTCCAAATGAGATGATGACGGTAGTTAGAATAGAGCAGGCAGCATGACGTAAGGAAACGTATGCCTGAAATGTCATCAATCGAAGAGCAGAGGTGTCTGTGTGAATTGAAGCTTTACATAAACCTCCAGCCTCACCCACACCTTGACTTGATTTACCTTTAACCTGCTTCACACAGTCGTCAGGTCTGCGGTGGGCCGCTGACAGACAGAGAAGGTCTGGGTCAAAGCTTTATGTGGTGCCTGATAACATCGCAGCTAAAATGTTATGAGTGGAAAGCTCTGAAAACGGCGGACGTGGTCGGCCGAGCAGAGAGACTTCACATGCCGCTGCTCTCATGTTGCTCACCATCCCATGATGTCTTTGAGGGACCCCTCGCTCGGCCGGTCCAGGCTGGGACCGGGCCCAGAAGGCGGGGAGCGGCACGGCCACAGAAGGCCTAATTACAGGCCCAGAACCAGAAACTGTGCAGTTGACACAAGACTCAGGAAAAAGGAGGATCTGTCACTGTTTGCAGGATGGATGGGATTTGTTTTTACTCTAACTGTGGAACGTCTGCAATTCATTCATAAGAAACTCAGAAAACGCTAAAGAATCGACATCAGGAGCAGAGATTTCAAACAAGCAGAGAAACCAACCAACTCAAACAGTTAATAAAACAGTGAATCTGGTGACTCTAACTTACAGAACTCCTTTTTTGAGGTGGTCTCACTGATGAAGATTGATTAACCAGTTAATTTAATTAGCAGCATGTGACTGCCCTCTTAAATCCATCACTTTTTATCTTATTATTGGAGATAAAATTGGGTACGACCTTGAATCCGATCACGACTGAACTGATTTTGGCCTCCAAAGCAGATCTCAAGTGTTATCACTGATTATTTGGGTGGTAACGTAGTGGCATTCATCGTTTCATACCTTCCCTTTAATGGACAGTGAGATATAGGTGTAGTTTAGATGGTTTTGTGTAAAAAGAAGAGAAAAGATCTGAAGGATATGATCATCACCACCTGGTTGCTTCTTTCTTTACTCCTTTGTGGGTTTTTAACATTTGATGTTAGATCTAAGTAACTTTAGAACCTGCTAAGTTCCAATTAGTTTTATAATGTCTTAAAACCTGAATGAACATGTTGTATCTGAACTGTTTGTTTGTTTTTGCGACGTCACCCTCTAAAAACAAGAGAAAATCCTGGATTTCAGCACCTTGTTGGTCTGCAGGGGGTCAACCGGTGTCCCAGCTGTCAAATTAACAACTGGCTGCAGGACATTTTGGTCTCCCCGTCTCGACCCAGTTTCAGTGACAGGTGGATTGATGTGGATTAAGCCCCTTGAATAAATCAAAGCAAACCTGTCAAACTAAAGAAGGTCCTGAAAAGTCACTGTCCTGGATTGTTGAGCACTACCTAAAAGCAATCATGGACGAGTAGTGTTTAATTTGATTTATAGATTTATACAACAAATACACCTTAGAAACTATGTAAGACTTAATTCCTTAGAAAGAACCTGCTAGAACTCAATCATGAGCCAGAACCTAAATTTATCTTTTAAAATAATCTGACAAGCATTCATTGAAGCCTCCCAGCTAAATATTTCCATGGTTTTCACACCAATGTGTGTGTTCCCACTTCATATGAAAACCCAGCTCCTTCCAGCTTCACCCACTTCCCACCTCAGCCATGAATTTCTCACACAGGTGAGATAAAGAGTCGGTAGCTGCTGTTTGTGAGCGCAGTCAACGGTTTACTGAAGTAGAAGATCCCTCTTCTTAAAGGATGTTCAGTCAGAAAACAAAGCGTAGATGACACAGCTATTTCTATTGAACAGCCGGATATTCTGGTTTTGTGAAACATGCCATAAAATCTAATGACATTGTTGAAGTTGTTGGCGTATCTATGTTTTTAGAAATAACAGATGGAAAAGTGCTGGAATCGCGTAACATTCTGGAAAAGAACATTTTAAATCAGTAGCTTGAATTGTTTGAGGACTTCAATATTCCAATATTATATTATATTATATATTATAATATTCCAGATGAACGCTCTTTGCTCACTGGAAAGATTCATCTTCATTATAAAAAACAACATCACTCCATCATCAAACCTGCTTCCTTTATCAATGTAGGTCCTTATCCTCAATAATGGTTGAATTATGCTGCTTTTTATTTATTTACCAAAACATTGGTTAAAGAGATTTTTTAGACCGGACCAAACAAAATCATGCAGTTGCAACGGATTGTTTCGGGGGCAGTATTGCGCTGATTGAGAAGAAACAATCACCATGATGTCTGTCTAATCTGGGTTTCTGTTGCTACTTTGGTGTTCAAATCTAGTTGTGCACTTGTACCTCTTCACTACTGCACATAGCCCCACAAGACATTCTCAAACTCCTTCGTCTTTGGATTTGTGCTCCTACTTTGTTTTTCTTCTACTTCTCTCATCCTCTCTTCCTGCTTTTGTGACGCTGGCCCGGCATGCATTCACACTACAGGCGAACCACTCCAGGGTCCGGATAAACCATTCCAAGGCCAGCAGTTGTAAACGTGGCGGGGTACGGTTCTCTGGTCCATGATGGGTTCACATTGGCGTGATGCGCTCCAATAACTGGACTCTGACACGGTACAGTGTTCCAAAGTTTTGGTGTGAAAGCACCGTAAATCGACTCAATGTGGCATGGTTTTTGTGCAAGATAGGCTGGTCTGAGTTTTTCAGAAACTACTGGATCTGCTGGGATTTTCATGCACAACCATTCCTCGGGTTTACAAAAAATGATCCAAATAGGGGAATATATCCAGGAGCAGCAGCTGTGTGAATGGAAATGTCTTGCTGATGTCGGAAGTAAAAGGAAAACGGCCAGAGTGGTTTGAGGTATGCAGAAACCGGTCTCTGAATGTTCAACATGTGGAACCTTGAAGCAGATGAGTTACAGCAGCAGAAGGTCTCTCTGAGTGCTACTTCTGCCAGCCAAGACGGTTCTCGACTTCAGCTGAAAAATTTAGGTGTGCGGGCCAGAAATTGGATTAAAACAACATGAAAGGATGGATTCATCCTTCTGTCTCACAGCTAAAACTGGCGGTGGTGTCATGGTGAGGGGAGTATTTTCTTGGCACGAACTGAGAACCTCCACAGCCTACCTGAGTATTGTTGCTGACCATGACCATTCCCCTTTAGGACCGCAGTGTACTCATCTTCTGATGGGTGCTTCCAGCAGGATGATGCTCCACTTCACAGAGCTAAGATCATCCCAAACGGGTGTCGTAAACATGAAGGTGAGTTCACTGAAGCCCAGTGACCCCCACAGTCAGCAGATGTGGATGTGCAGGAACAGGGGCGTTGAATCGTGGATGATTATCTGACAAATCTTCAGCAACGTTGTGATGCTGTCATGTCAATATGAACCAAAATCTCTGAGGAATATTTCTGATTTTAAACTCTGCCCTGAAGAAACTATCAAGGTGCACCTAATAAAGCGGCTGATGGGTTCAAGATGTTCCAGAATTATCTTTTGGTCAAAGCAGATTCAGTCCCACATTCATCCATTCAGCCACAGTTCATGGCTTCTTCGCTTCAGTCCACTGGAACCGTGCTTTCTTCTGTTTTGGTGTTAATCATGTTTTCTAGTTTGGCTTCTTGGCTTCCCTGGATTTTCCAACATGAACTTTTTGCCACACTCAGTGTAGACTTACCATCTATGAGGAGTTTCATAACCCCTTCTATTGTTTCAGCTCACATCTCTCTTGTTGTGGCCTTGTTTTCTGTCAGTCAGCTCAGGTTGGTCTGCAAGAACTCTTTTAGGTTCTTGATAAACTGAAACCTACAATTCTTTAAGGCCTATGGTAGTCATACAAGCAGCACAAGCCACATTTTGTAAATAATCATCACAAAAGTTTCTCTACGATGCCACTGAGGGCTAAACAAATGACCCAGTTCTGAGTTTAATCAGGCGTTAAACTGATAATTTAGCCATGTTCTGTTAACGTGGAAGTTATAGTTGGAGGATTAAACCTGTCCAGTTCTGCTGTTTTAGAATACATCCATCAGCTGCACAAGCTTGAATTGAATGGATAGGTGCACGTCTCTGTAAAGATGGGTTCTCCTCATTTATTGTTTTTAGGCTCATTCACTTGACAAACATTTAGCTGAAGGAAGAAAACTAGAAAATCTGGAGTCAGGAATGCCACATTTGGAAGCCACACTATTTCTGCCCAATTACGTGATTCATGTAAACCTCAAGTGAGGTGTTTTGGTCAGGAGCGGCCACAAATTGACAGATGCTGTTATACTGCTGAGCGGTTGCCATGGAGCCAGGAAGCCGCTGTCCAAAGAAACAGGAAGTGGGCGACCCTCCCAAACAGTGACAGTTCGGAGCTGCAAACGCATGGCACGCGTCAGAGCGGCTCACAAACGTGCACACTGATCAGTGCAAACCAAGAAATGAAACGCACTGTCTGCCTCAGAGCCAGTTCAGTCACACATTTATCAATCTCCACTGCTAGAGCTGTGACTTTACACTGGGAAAACTGGATCAACAGATCCCCAGCGGACTAAGTGGTCAAAATACCTCCTGTCTGAACATTTACCTGGCTTGAAGACAACTTTACAAAGCTGAAGCTTTCAAACCAAATAACACAACTGTCGGGCATGGTGTCGGCAGCATCATGTTGAGGGGCTTGATTCACTGCCAGTGAAAATCTGAACTTCTAGAGGAAAGTTTTATGGTCAAACAAGGCGATATCGAAATGCTTGGCTGCAATGACAAGAAGCATGTTTCACTGAAGGTGAAGTAGAGCAGCATCATGTTGTGGGATTGTTTTGCTGGCAGTGGTACTGGTGCATTACACAAAGCGGGTGGAATAATGGTTGTGGCAGCATCATGCCGTGGGGGCGTATGTGAATTACGTCTAGAAGTCGGGTTCGTGGCAGGAAACTAACCAGATCAAATAAGCTCCTACAATTGTGCCAAGAACGGAGGACAAAAAGCATGTGGTTGAGGGACTTTTAACCAAAACGTCACCATCTTTGAGCCCGTATGCATAATTTTGACCTTGTGCGAATTAGAGAAAATCCACAAGGAGGTAAACAGACTCCAACCATCATCCCTACCATGTGGGCATGTTCCAATTTTTTAAAGATTACGACATGGTTTTGAAGAGCTGATAAAACTGACCCTAGGTGGCGCCAAAGCTGTCACAGGCTAAGAATATGACCACAGAAAAAGGACAAGCACAGGTGTTTATTTAGACAGAACCTTGTTGTTAAAAGTAAAATCACAGAACTTATTCTGTTGAGAGACTATGAAAAATTCCTTTATTTTAGAAAGATGCTGACAACACATTTACCACCATTTAAGCTGCAGTGTGAAAAAAGTAGATCAATGGCTCACGTTCATGGTGACAGTCGGCCTTTAAATAGGACAAAAAGGACAATGTAAAGGACAAAGTCCCAATGGCCTTGCATGAAGAAACCTTCTGAAATGTTGCTGCTTAGTCTGAAGAACAAATACTTTAAACCCGGGTCAAGCGAGGCTTACCGGACATGTCATCCCTGTTATCATTAAAGCTTTTGTGGGATGCGACTCTGCGGTGTAATGGAAGTCCTATTTGCAGTGAAGGACAATAAACTACAGATAACTGGGAAGACTACTTTCCTTGTTTTATAAAACATCATTTTACCAGCCTTCTTTCAGCATAAAAAAGCTGCTTTGTGAGGACGCTTGTTGACTTTTTAAGCTATGGTGACCCAACAACCTCCAAACCAACATACTTTTGAAACCATTTCAAAGTCTAAAACTGTGATATTTCTAGATAAAGTTCATTGACAGGGACCCCGCAACTAAAATCATACAAAGCCAACGTGCAACTTAATTCTGACCCATCTTTGCTTACATGGTCCAACACCACGGCCCTGACAAAGATAGGGACACAAGAACACGCACACCGACACATACTCTAAATTCAGGTCCTCAAAGAAGCTGATGTGATCCTGAAAGGATTTGATTTTTCTTTTTATCCTTCAGCTCCACAGCCAGCTTTAACCAGTGCCCAACTTCAATCCAAGTGTGTGTAAATACGTCTGTGTGTCAGTGGGAAGCTCAGACTATTTCCACCCATGTAAATGTTGACCTGAGCTGGGCGGGGTGTTTGTGTGGTGACCCGGTGGGGAGGGGCTCCGCAGGGAAAGCTGCAGTAAAAAATAAAAGCAGCAGCTCCTGTCATCATCGACTCTTTTCCGCCGTCCATCTGTCCTTCACTCCCCTCGCTGTGGGAAATGAAAGCCACAAAGGGAACAAACACTCCTGGTAAAAGAGGGGGTTGATGAGGCGAAGATTTCTGGAGACGATATTTGCTCCATGTTGGCACATAAATAACCTTAAAATGTCAAAGAAGTTCAACTATGAGGGAAAAATACAGAAGCTGGGTGTTTTACAGGAACAGGACAAACCATTGAAGCTGTGACGTACCTGCAGCTCGGATCTTAGAGGCGCACTTTGATGTTAAAGAGCAGTCTAACATTTAAACAGGCTTTATCTTTGTCTGCGATGAAGACGAGTTGATGAGTCTACTTCATGTGACGACTTTTACGTCATCAGGAAGAATTACCGATGATTCTTCCCACTAACATATTCCTCTTACAATCTAACATAATCATCCACCTTTTCTGGGTTTTTGAAAATAGAAAACATTAAAAAAAAAACTCTGAAAACATAAAACTTTCTCTAATGATTTTTTAAAAAATTTTTAATATATTTTTATAATTAAAAGGATTTTCAAATTGAAAATTTTGGGTTTTTAATATTAAAAAAAAACTTAAATTAGAGGAATTTCCTTTGCAAATTGAACAATAAATCCACAACTTAAAAAACGGATATCTTTAAATTGAAAACGAAATTTTTCTTCGCAAATTACAAAACAGTTTTTTACAAACAAAACTATGGATTTTAAATTCAACTAATACGATCCTTAACCTTAAATGTTTTGTTTTAGATCAATAAGAGAAGCTCACAGGTCTTCAGACAAATCTTAATAGTTCTGTTTTATTATACAACAGGTTTTAAACCTGTTTATTTAAAATATGTTATAAATAAATAAAAACAACATAAGTGAAACAGATTCTCTGATTCTAGTTTTAGCTAATAATTTCAAAAATTCTATTATTTAAGATAAATGTTACAATTTTCTCCTAGGCTTTTTTTTTAACTCCACATATAAATTAAATTAGGGATTTTCTTTGGAAATTAAAACAAATTTATAAAAAAAAGAGGCAAAATCTACAGAAGTTCTGAGCATGAGCAGAAGGATCTGTGGGGATGGTTGCCATGGAGATGGAGTCAGACAGAGACACAAATAAAGTGGGCAAGTGCACAAAGGGTAAACTGACCGGCCCTACCCTGATAGATAAATACTGCACACACATGCTAAACGCCTCCCAGATTCACACACACGCCCACACACACACTAAGCCCCTATCCAGCGTCTGATCCGCCGTTTGACGCATCCTGGCGACATTTTTCCCCACACATGTTTTATTTCAGTTTGGACTTCGGTTCGTGGGTGGCTTGAAACGCAACAGAGAGGAATTTGCCATGAGAGAGAGGACTTTGATCCACGGTAGCTTTTTCTTCTGTGGCTTCTGACTGTCCCCTTCGACAGACATTACAAACCAAAAGCACAGAGAACCCCTGTAACTCTGGACTAATCCTTCCTATTAGAGGTGCACCAATTGTATCTTTCTGGCCGATCACCGATCTTTAAAAAGCCTGACCAGCCGATTCCGATTTTCTTTATAACTGACACCATCAGGTTTCATAAGGTCACAACAAACCTTCAGTGTTCCAATCTTATATTGTCAACAGTTGTGAACTGAGCACGTGCAGTTGTGACCTGGTGGGCAGGTCTGTCAGTGAGTCCTCTCTCCCAGCAGACAAGACGGGACAGTGGGTGATTTTCAGACCTTTGCGGAGGTAGATAAGATCGGTTTCACATGTAAGTATCGGCTGATCACTGATCACCCAAATTTAAGGAAATGGGAGCCGATCAATCAGTGCACCCCTACTTCTGGTACCTGGGCTGAAAATTTGATTCTTCTTAGATTAAAAAATATCAAGAAAAATGTTTATTTCCTGAATAATTACAACCACATGATGCATGAGCTATTCTGAAATGGGTTCAACTGCATCATCTTCTGAAAAACTCATTCAGAAGGTGGAGATGCTTTAAAAATGAGTCGAATGAGAAATTTATTACAGATATACCCGATGGCCCCATTTCAGCACATTATAGCATGTTTTCAACAATAATAGAAGTATTATAATGTTTTAATAACAAGATCTTTAATTTTTTAAAGTAAAATAATATCAAAGTGTTTCTGTATTCCTGTTTTTGTTTTAATACATCTAAACTTGTCAAATCTCCACAGACTCTTCATAATTATTTCTAAACAAACCGGAATAAGAAAACTGAACTGTTAATAAAACAAAAACATAAGAAACAAGCAGTAAATGACTGGTTCCCATGAAGATTTTAACAAACAGATTTGACAAGCCTACCAGTGACTCTCAAACCACCCTGCTGGGGTTTGTTTGTTCTGAAACATCTAACCACAGATACGTCTTCAGATTTTAGATGAATCAGAAACATAAATACTGAAGGTGATGATCAGCAGAGAGAGATGAGAAATTCCACGCGTGAATGGAGCAAATACACCCACGCCATGTACTCAGGGACTCGTCCTGATTGGCTGACAGCATCTGATGTTCAGATTCTTGGATTTTATTGTTCAGTTCGAGGGTAAAAGCAGCTGTCTGCGTGTTGCTGAGCTCTTACCTTTTCAATGAAGTCCGCTGTGTAGGGTTGCTTGTCAAAAATGTCCGTCTGCAGGCGCTCTGTGACAAAACACACCTGAATCACCAACAAACACCTGTACAGTTAAATAATCACCGTCTCCACTCATCAGAACAGCTGAAGTCGGGGAACTTCAGACACTGCAAGTTAAATTAATTTCAGACAAAAAGAAAAAAAATGACTACTTGCATCTTTCGGTAAGCTGTTGGCTTTATGTTTATTCACACATTCATCTATAATGAATTCCATTATATATTAGTGTCAAGTTTTATATTGTTGAAAATATGTGAAGCTGTCCACCTTAAAGTTCATATTTCATCATAGTTTGGTGCCAACAAACCTTCAAATGGTAAATGGACCGACTCACAAACGCGCACACATTCATCCACCCATTAACGGATCGGCAGGCAACTTGTGCCTTTAAGCACCTTTGTTGATAAAGAAAGAACAGAAAACGGAGGGGAGAAGCACTCCTACTTCCCCCAATGATTCTCTTTGCAAAAGAAGTGAGTGAGATTTGGGAGAGAAGGCAGAGTCCTCGCCCTTAAATCACAACATTTATCTCTTGGACACCCTTTATCCCCAGGACTGTAAAACTGTTCAAATTAAGGCATCAAGGGAAAGAACAACCCAAAGCTGACGGAAACACACTATCTGAAGTAAAGTTAGCAGCCAGACCATCAAGGCGACCGTAAGTGTGGTGTTTGTAGGCATAAAGTTCAGGAAAAGGCTCTTTTCCTACAGTTTTTAGTTGTGGCCTCTGTGCAAACCTTCTGCTGATGCCCACATATCACGATCAAGTCCTTAGAATAACATTTTCAGAGCCACGTTACTGTAGTGCAGATAAGGCCTTAAGATTGCCACATGGACTGGTTATGTGGAGAAAGGTGAGACTTCCAATCACTGCTGCTACGTTTAACAACCTCTCAGCTTGCTGATTTTCTGACGATGCACTGGTTTAGAGAGTTAGGAGTCAGAGTAATAATGATGGTCAGAAGAGGCACAGAAGCTACAACATCTACTTAAATCTACCTAAATGTTGCCAGAATTACTTTCTTTAAATTCATTTCACAAGCAGTCATTTCCCACAGTGGTGAATTACAGGCAGAGTAAACTTTCTTCCACGTGTTTCGCTCTTTCAGATGTGGAAATGAATATAGCTGTCACGATAAACACAAGGAAAGAAAGGCAAATATGTAAAAGCATGAAAAAGGCCTTTTGAAGTAGCATCACTTCATGATGATCAGCAAAACTGTAGTTGTTTAAGATGAGGAGAAAGCAAGTGCTAATAACAGTTAAGAAACCTGTTTTGAGTCTGAAAAATAAGATTTAAAGTAAATTCGGATGACTAAAACCACAGAAAAACCTGGTTAGGTCCACTGCTGATGACAAATGAACCATCACCATGGCAACAGGTCTGGCGGAGGAAGTGTCCTTGACAGAGACTACTATCCACAGAAGACTACATGAACAGTAATAGAGGGGCTTCAGTACAAGTTGTGGACCACCAGTTAGGCACAAAAACAAGATGGTTGGACTACAGTTTGGTGAAAAAAGTCAGTAACAGAGGCTGCAGGAGCCTGGAAAAAGTCTTCTGGACAGAAGAGAACAAGATGAACCTGGACTGCAGTGATGGACAAAGAAACCTGTGGAGATCGAAAGGAACCGAAGAGCAATAGCAGAGAAGCTCTCAGGTAAACACGGTGGTGGTACTGTTGTGATATGGATCTGTATAGCTGCCACAGCTACTGGAACATGGACTTTCTACGATGATGGCGATTAGGATGGCAGCTGAACAATGACCTCTGCGCTGGATAGAAACAACTCATCTCCTCCAATTTCAGCAAATGACCTCCAAACCTGCTGGATGGAGCGCCATCCTGCTAGAAAACCATGACCCCAAACATCCTGCTGCAGGCACCACTGGAGTCTCTTTCAGATGGAAAATCAAGCCGAGCACACTTTCATAATCCGAGGAAGGAGCTTAAAGGGAAAATCACCCAGAACAACCAGGAGCTGAAGGTGGCTGCAGGAGAAGCTCTGAGGAGCATCACTGGAGAAGATCCTGAGCCCCACCTGCTGTCTCAAATTCACAGACTTCAAGCAGTCATTTCACTGAGATAAAAGTTATTACTTTAACCTCCTCAACTGGCATTATTCATTACTCTACGTTATGTTACTATAATCTCTTATTTGTTTAATCCTTTGTTGTCAGACTTACATTTTTCTGCTTTACTGCAACAATCTTCTTGTAAAGATAAAAATCACACTATTTAATAAGTAAAATAAAAAGGTCTGGCATTACTTTAATGTTCTGTTTCTTGGTTCTGTACCTCTGCTGAGCGTGGCTCCATTCTCCCGGTAGTCCTGAATCTCTTCGTCCTTCCTGACCAGCAGATCTTCCAGGTGCTCCACCTGCCTCTGCAGCAGGCGGCTCATTGCCAACAGAGGGCGCACCAGCTGAACGCAAACCTGAGATGTACAGAGATGTTTAGATCTAAGGAAAGCATCAGCCGGGTGTTCCGATGTGCTGAAACATACCAGAGCAACAGGAGCGGGGCTGCAGTGGAACTCCCAGTAGAAAGGCAGCCCTGCCAGCTCGCTCTTCAGCCTCAGGGAGACGTTTCCATCCTCCTGCCGTCTCACAGAGATTTGAGCCTTCTCACCAGTTCGGCCACCTCCTGACAAGCAAGGCTTAGCCACCTCACACAGGTGGGAAAAGAATGCTCTGACCGACGCTCGCAGACGCCGGTTCAACCCCTGGAACAGCAGAGCTGGATTCATCAAGCTGGTTCTGATGAGGCTTTGTCATCTGCTTAGGGTTCAACGTACCTGCGCTCGGCTCTCAATGGCCACTGCATCCATCCTCTCCTCCCAGACACACTGCATGTCAGTCAGCAGGATACGGTACACCGTCTCTCCAAACCAGCTCTTCGCCAGGAGCTGGCAGCCATCGATGGTGACAGGGCGCCACGGATGCTGGAGGAATACATCCTCAGCAGGATCAGTTGTGGGATTCATCACAGCAGACGGGCAGGCAGACACTTTAAAGAAGAGGAGCACAAGTAATCATTACTAAACAGAAATAAAGATTGGAACTATTACAGACGCTTGGTTTCCTGCTACAATCCCAGCTTTTGTTGCAAAGTAGCAACTTGCTCAGGAACACAACCAAATATTACAGGAGTTATATGTATAATTTTGAGCTTGCTCAGATTAGAGAAAATC
Organism: Crenichthys baileyi; assembly: GCA_036173005.1. Classification (NCBI taxonomy): domain Eukaryota; kingdom Metazoa; phylum Chordata; class Actinopteri; order Cyprinodontiformes; family Goodeidae; genus Crenichthys; species Crenichthys baileyi. The sequence goes on along the minus strand of JAHHUM010000398.1, from coordinate 89,456 downwards.
TACATGAAATTCTAACTTGAGAAGCCCATTATAAGTATTAAAAATCTTTGAAATTGTTATAAAAGAGTTGAAAGAGTCGAAATCGTCACCTTATAGCCAGTTTTACTTTTAATCAGACCTGCATTTTTTTCCTGGAAATCTCTCACCTCTGAGGAATTTGTCTCCAAAGCTGCTCTGAGGTCAGTTAGAGTCAGGCCACATCAGACCGCAGTAACAGGTCCTGTTTTTGGGAAAATAAGGGAAGGATTTCTCGTTAAAAACACGGATCGTGTTATACAGACTGACTCACTCAGAGCTGAAAAAATAAACAGACCGATTCTGTGACATTATGGCTCCTTTAAACACTGAAACCTGAAGGACTGGGAAGTGATTCATAGAAAAGCCCTGAAAAAGTCAGGAACGCCCACCATGTTTTGTTTAAAAATCCCTGACTTTCACACTTTCATTGTTTTATCTGCACAGCCAAAACATAAACAGCTTCTATATAACATGAAACTACATTAATAAATACTTATCTTCAATTCGGCATCACGTTTCCCCGCATATATATATATATATATATATATATATATATATAACAGAAAAACGTGACACATTTTAGTTTAATACCCCAAAAGTAGACCTACCTTTATGAAATGCGAGAGCTAATGTTAGCTGTTATATGTTTTTAAAAATAATTGAACACACCTAAGTACTTATTCTGCTAAAACTGCTAATAACACATTAAAATAGATTAATAAACATGTAAAAACAAGATTATTCCTTGACTAAAGTTTCCAAGAGAACAGCAGCTCATTAGTCGGTTGTTTTTGACAAATTCCCCCACCGACATGAAACACTGAAACGCACTACTATGGTTCCGCTTTTTATTTAATAACTGTGGCTTTACCGCCACCAGCTGGTTTGAAGTGAGAACTACAAACTCCAAATAAACATTTTCTCAAACTGAGTCTTTACATAACATGTTGTATTTATATAAGTATAATGTATTTCCATAGGATCCAACTTTACATCGTTTTTTTTACTGTTACATGCTTCTGACAGTACAGGAAAATATTCTCTACAGTCTCATCATATTCAGGCAAATTTCAGCAGAAGCCGCTCTATCTGTACTGTAGACAGGTCAATTAAAGCACGGCACCCATGGCTGTGTGTTCATATGGGTAACGATCTTATTTTTAGATTTTTACAGTCTGTTGTACTAAGCATACTTTACAATAATGTTAAAGATAAGGGTTATGGCTGGGCTCTTATCATTCAGACACAAAATAATTAATTATAAACAGAATTTTGACTGATACGCCTTTCATGATGTGGAAAAAACAACAAGAATAAAACTACACTGAAAATCTTGAGAAAGGTGGCATCTGTAATCAAATTTTGTTTCGTTATCTGTAAGGTCATGTGATCTATTCGGGTAAAACAGAAACTTAAGCGTGACGCTCTGAGTGAGCTGCTGCTCTGCAGGGAGAAGCCTTGAAAGTACAGCAGCTCGATTCTAATTCAGTTCTGCCGGACCCTCTGTGGCCAACATGGATGGAGAACCTTCTGCAGAGAAAAAGACGTCAAGCTGCACCCCAGTCGTGTCAGAAAGCAGGTAGTTAATGCATTCATTGCCTGTAGTCGTGCTGTTACTGTAGTGTTATGCTTTCATATGCGATTTTTTAAACGTTCCTTTTCTCCTCAGGTTATTCCCAGTATTTCAGCTTGAATAATCACCCTAACGTAATGGCCCTCCTTTGCCAACACATCATACTTAGTGTTCTGGTCCTACATGTCCCCTCTTGTCTGAGTCTCCTCCTTCGACTAATGTCTCAGATGTGGCAGGAACATTTAGCTGTGGATATAGACTTTTAAAATTGGTAAATACATATGAATAGATTTATGTCTGACTGAAAACAAGTCATAGGACTGAGAAATCAGTACATATTTAAATATTTGATATCAGTCCAACCTTAATGTGTCGATCAACTGATAAAGATATGAGCCTAAATGAATAATTATACAATAGCATAACTGAATATGTAGTGGTAGCAGCCTCTAAACTGAGATAAATCTGAGAATGATGCTGCTGTCTGCAGGGAAGGACCTACAGGAAGCAAAGAGGATAAGGAGCTGTCGCTGATCACCTGGAACATAGATGGACTGGATGGAGAAGAGCAGCCAGAAAGAGCCAGAAGCCTCTGCTCATAACTTTTGTCGTGAGAAGAAACTCCTCCAGTCTTTTAAAGGATCAGTTTAAGTTAGTGACAGACATGTTTTTAACAGATCTCTCCACAGATACTCTGCTGATGTGGTGCTTCTTCAGGAAATGGTCCAGGCCTACATGCGCTTCATGCACAAACGTTTGGCTGATACCTACACTTTCATTGAAGGTCCTCCAGCCCATAAAGGCTTTCTGTGGAAGATCTTACTTTACAGGTTTGTGTTAAAGTGTCTCAAAGCTCCGTCTCCTGGTGCTGACAGGTGGACGGGAGGGTTATTTCACCATGATGCTGCTGAAGAAGTCACGACTCACACTGCTGGACAGTCAGAATCTCTTCTTTCCAAACTCTCGCATGATGAGAAACCTGCTGGTTGCTCAGGTTCCTGCACATTTACAGCACCTTGAGAAAGCCAAATCCTGAGATCCAAGTTTTTATTCTAAAAATAAGGTTTGTTGTCTGAGTCAGGTGCTATTCAGAGGCCAGAAGCTGTGGCTAATGACGTCTCACTTTGAGAGCTGTAAGGCCAACTCCGTAGAGAGGATGAGGCAGCTGAGGCTCGTGATGAAGAAGATGAGCAAGGCTCCGGATGACGTGACGGTTCTGTTTGGAGGGGACACCAACCTGAGAGACTACGAGGTTTGATTCCTGCTTCAGATCTTCCCCTGGAGGCACTTCTTGCTCTGTTTTAGATTTTTTCCAGCCTCATTCCTGGTGTTCCATTCCAGGTGGCTACAGTTGGGATTCCCAGCAACGTCTGCGACCTGTGGGAGCAACTGGGAAAGCCGGAGAAGTGCCGCTACACATGGGACACCGTGGCAAACACTAACAAGGAAATTCCGTTCAAGTGTCACTTCCGCTTCGACCGGGTGTATCTTCGACGGGCCACCCAGGACGGAATCCCCCAGCTGGACCCCCACAACATGGCATTAATCGGGCTGGAGAAGCTCAGGTGTGGCCTCTTCACCAGCGATCACTGGGGGATCTACTGCACCTTCTCTGTCAAGCAGAAATGAAAACCCAAAGTATTCAGTTAAAGAGATTATTTTTAAATAAGATCGATTTTTTTTCTGTGATGTTCTGCATAGAAGGTTGGAGAATTTCAGTTCAAGAATCTCTGACTCAAGAATCTCTGACTTTGATAACTCTTCATGCTCAAGCATTAGTTGTTCTATGATAAAAGTTCCTTTTTAGGCTCCCAATACTAAACCCAGAATTGTTTAGCTTATGTTGCTGTTAGACAAAACAAAGCAGAAAACTGCTTCCTGGTCTCGGACAAAACTGAAATAAGCTTTCCTTGTCCTGATTGATATAGACTGTGATGTTTGGTAAGAAGCAGTCATTTTAAGCAACATAAAGAGAGCTCATGTATATCTGGTGACATTACATTGGGAACTGGTTCTACTGGTGTTTGGTGTTTGTTGGGAATATCTGTTTCTAAAAGTTAAAACGAAAGGAAAAGAAAACTAGATGAAGCTGCAGTTATCACCTTTTTGACATACAAGGCAGCCACCTTGAATTATGATGTTGTTGCTGGGAATGAAATCTGGGAATGGCATCACTCCCAAATTGTGATACTGGCTTATTATTGTTCGGTGGCCAGGATAACAATTATTAGTAATACAATCTTCTAAGAATGTATTTATCTGCATTGTAGCAGTAGCAAGCATTTCTAGATCAAGGATAATACACTACTAAGATTTTTAAGTGATTAACAAGTCTAAAGTTGTCCGTGATGGAATTTCACAGTTTATTACTGCAGCCATATTGGATTTTTAGTTTGGGGTTGAAGAGGAACATCCAACATCAAGTCCAACCTCTGGAGGTTTGCCTGTTTATATTTATAACTTGGAAGTTCAGACTACTGAATAATGGTTTGTGGGTTCAGATTATATAATCCATGACAAAAAGCATCACTTAAATCGGAATGCACACCTGGAGTCCTGCAGTGCATTTATCAGATGCCTTTAACACAAATTGTGTACAATGTGCTCCAGTGCACTGGACCTATCATTAAGCCATGGGCGGTTTTTCCAGAAATGCTGCTATTTCTGAATAGAACAGATTCCAAAAGGCATGCTTGGGCGTTGGACAACAACTAGATTTGGTTTTGCAGGCCTGGTGTGGATTTTTTTAATAGAAAACAACAAAAGGTGTCATGGAACAGAAACACACCCTGGGCGTGCTCCCTGTCACTTGGATGTTCTGTTGTTTCAGCCATTCTGTTATTTAAGCTGAGAGGAAGTTGTGGTAACAACAGATGCACCAGCAGTAGAGACAGGGTGTAACATAGCAGGAACATTAAAATCTGTGTATTACAAAAACATTTTTATTGGTCTTATGAACTGCTGAAATTGTCAGAAAGGTAGAATTTGGGGTTTTCATTTGCTGTAAGCCATAATTATCATAATTAGCAGAAATAAATACTTGGAATATATTCCTCAGTGTTTAATGTGTGTATATTATGTACAAGTATAACTATTTTAATTGAGTTACTAAAACAAACGACCTTTTAAATGATATTCTGACTTACTGAGCTGTACCTGTTGAACAAGTAGACAGAAACTCATAAAAACCCAGAGCTTTCAAAATCTGTGCTGCTCCTTTAAAAGTTCAAAGCCAGCGCTTCGTATCCTAGGAGATGTTTTGTTTACTTCCGGGTTATCACTGTTGAGAACATCAACACGCCCAAAACACTGAGCAAAGCGGATTAAAGTCCCGCAGAGATGGCAGAGGAGTCTGAAGACGAAATACCTGGTAAAATAAATAGAATTTGTGTTTTATTACCTTATTGTCTTAACGGCGGATGTTTGCTTATTAACGTAGTGTGTTTGTAAGCTAGTTACATCCGGGTAATTAGCTGCGTTAGACTCTGACGTTAGCTTCTGATTTAGCTCGCAGGCTAACGAATAATGAACATTTTAGTTAGAACTTTTTCCACCGATAACTTTGTCAGTTCCGGTTTCTATTCTTCGTGGGTTTGTTAAATTTACTGCTCAGAACATTTTCATCTCTAAGCCACCTGTTTGCTTTTATTTAAAGTGCATTAAAAGTCCTAGAATATGAATAACTGCGTTTGGTAATGTTGGTGCTCAGCTTGGAGCTCATTTCATTTGAGCCTAACTAATGGTCAACCGATCTAGGCTGAAGATAAGAGCTGGAAAAGTCCCCAATATCAATAAACACCTTGGAATATGATGGATCATTCCTGACTCAGAGCTTTTTTATGTGTTACCATCTGTTACCACAATATTCATCCATCATCCATCCATCACCCTAGTATCCATCCATCCATCCATCACCCTAGTATCCATCCATCCATCCATTCATTACTTTAGTATCCATCCATCCATCCATCCATCCATCACCCTAGTATCCACCCATCCATCCATCCATCAACCTAGTATCCATCCATCCATCCATTACCCTAGTATCCATCCATCCATCCATTACCCTAGTATCCATCCATCCATCCATCACCCTAGTATCCATCCATCCATCCATTACCCTAGTATCCATCCATCCATCCATCACCCTAGTATCCATCCATCCGTCCATTACCCTAGTATCCATCCATCCATCCATCCATCAACCTAGTATCCATCCATCCATCCATCACCCTAGTATCCATTCATCCATCCATCCATCACCCTAGTATCCATCCATCCATCCATCACCCTAGTATCCATCCATCCATCCATCCATCACCCTAGTATCCTTTCATCCATCCATCCATTACTCTAGTATCCATCCATCCATTACTCTGGTATCCATCCATCCATCCATCCATCACCCTAGTATCCATCCATCCATCACCCTAGTATCCATCCATCCATCCATCACCCTAGTATCCATCCATCCATCACCCTAGTATCCATCCATCCATCCATCACCCTAGTATCCATCCATCCATCCATGCATCACCCTAGTATCCATCCATCCATCCATTCATTACTTTAGTATCCATCCATCCATCCATCACCCTAGTATCCATCCATCCATCCATCCATTACCCTAGTATCCATCCATCCATCCATCACCCTAGTATCCACCCATCCATCCATCCATTACCCTAGTATCCATCCATCCATCACCCTAGTATCCATCCATCCATCCATCACCCTAGTATCCATCCATCCATCCATCCATCACCCTAGTATCCACCCATCCATCCATCCATTACCCTAGTATCCATCCATCCATCAACCTAGTATCCATCCATCCATCCATTACCCTAGTATCCATCCATCCATCCATCACCATAGTATCCATCCATCCATCCATTACCCTAGTATCCATCCATCCATCCATCAACCTAGTATCCATCCATCCATCCATTACCCTAGTATCCATCCATCCATCCATCACCCTAGTATCCATCCATCCATCCATTACCCTAGTATCCATCCATCCATCCATCAACCTAGTATCCATCCATCCATCCATCCATCCATCCATCCATCCATCCATCCATCCATCCATCACCCTAGTATCCATCCATCCATCCATCCATTACCCTAGTATCCATCCATCCATCCATCCATTACCCTAGTATCCATCCATCCATCCATCAACCTAGTATCCATCCATCCATCCATCCATCACCCTAGTATCCATCCATCCATCCATCCATCCATCCATCACCCTAGTATCCATCCATCCATCCATCCATTACCCTAGTATCCATCCATCCATCCATCCATCACCCTAGTATCCATCCATCCATCCATCCATTACCCTAGTATCCATCCATCCATCCATCAACCTAGTATCCATCCATCCATCCATTACCCTAGTATCCATCCATCCATCCATCACCCTAGTATCCATCCATCCATCCATTACCCTAGTATCCATCCATCCATCCATCAACCTAGTATCCATCCATCCATCCATCCATCACCCTAGTATCCATCCATCCATCCATCCATCCATCCATCACCCTAGTATCCATTCATCCATCCATCCATCACCCTAGTATCCATCCATCCATCCATCCATCCATCCATCACCCTAGTATCCATCCATCCATCCATCCATCACCCTAGTATCCATCCATCCATCCATCACCCTAGTATCCATCCATCCATCCATCACCCTAGTATCCATCCATCCATCCATCCATCACCCTAGTATCCATCCATCCATCCATCCATCACCCTAGTATCCATCCATCCATCCATTACCCTAGTATCCATCCATCCATCCATCACCCTAGTATCCATCCATCCATCCATTACTCTAGTATCCATCCATCCATCCATCACCCTAGTATCCATCCATCCATCCATCCATCACCCTAGTATCCATCCATCCATCCATCACCCTAGTATCCATCCATCCATCCATCAACCTAGTATCCATCCATCCATCCATCCATCACCCTAGTATCCATCCATCCATCCATCACCCTAGTATCCATCCATCCATCCATCCATCACCCTAGTATCCATTCATTCATCCATCCATCCATTCATCCATACAGCTCATAATAGTGATTGGTCACAGTTTTTTAATGTATGTAAATTACAGTGTAAAAGTGGGTTTAAGGATTGCACACATGGATCTGAAGATGTTGAGGAAGTTCATTCTCCAGTGGAAAGAGCAGATGAACACCCATTGTTTTTATCTTTTTTGTTCATACTTAATTATCTGGTTGGATATTCTGGTTTCCTCTGTGTTGTATTTCCCTGCAGAATCAGGAGCAGTTTTCACGTTTGGAAAGAGCAAGTTTGCAGACAACATCCCCAGTAAGTTCTGGCTTAAAAATGATGTACCTCACAGGATCGCCTGTGGGGACGAACACACCGCCTTAATCACAGGTAAAGACCCTCTTCTCATTCTTAAACACTTCATGTAGAAACGGTGGAGTTCAGAAGGAGCCGGCTGTGGTATTTTACCTGAACTTCTCTGTTTGTCTCCTCAGAAAACAGGAAGCTCTTCATGTTTGGCAGCAACAACTGGGGTCAGCTGGGTCTGGGCTCCAAGCAGACTGTGCATAAACCCACCTGTGTCAAAGGTAGCTTTGACTTCCCACATGAAGGTCTCGGTGTGAGACTGGGTGCTATTACTGAAGAGGAAGGAAACACTATAAAACATAAATGCTCAAAATAAATCAGTCTGATGGAAAGAAAAGCTGCAGATTAAAGATGGAATCCTAATCTTGGGTTTCTCTTCTGTTTAAACCCAGAGGAGCTCAGAGTGAGGGAGCTTCTCCTCTTCAGCAGAATTATAACAGAAGTATAACACGGAGTCGTCTTGTGTTGTTTTACAGCTCTGAAGTCTGAAAAGGTCCATCTGGTGGCTTGCGGACGGAACCACACTCTGATCAGCACCGGTCGGTTTCTGGTGCTCAATCAAGGTTTTTGTCCTCAGTTTAAGGTTCGGCTCGTTCACCTCGGGTGTTTGTCTGCAGAGCGGGGGCACGTGTACGCCTGCGGTGGGAACGGCGAAGGTCAGCTGGGGCTCGGCGACTACGAGGAGCGGACCACCTTCCAGAGAATCAAGTTCTTCGACTCGCAGGGACCAATCAGGATGCTCGCTGCGGGTTCCAACACCTCAGCTGCTCTCACAGGTGAAACGATTGGAACCGCTATGGGACTGTTGTTTACTCACATTTTTTTCTAATATTAGATTTTAATACTTTACAGTTTATTCATTCTTTAAAGTTCAAACCTGATTTAATTTTTAAATTTATTCTGATCAAAAACAACTTTTCTTTTTCATTCTATTTTTCCTGATATGTCTTAATTAGAAAAAATCTACAGTATTTTAAAATTCGATTTTTCTTATTCATTTTAAACCTAATCTATTAAAAACATTTAATTAGTGAATGTTTGCTTTCTGGTTTTTATTCAGAAATGAATTTTCTGCAAAAAAAAATCCATTTCTAAATTTTATCAACAGCAACTTTAGATGATATTTTGGTTTTAAATGTTGTACTTTTGTTTTTTTAAATTATTACAAATGAAGAATATTATAAACATTTCTTATTTTAAAAAATAATGGTTAAAACTTTTAGTTAAAAATTGAATGTTTGTTATTTATTTAAAGATGAACAAAAACTGATTGGTTAGATGTTTTGTCGCAGTGGTATGATTAAGGATTTAAATAAATAAAATATAATTTAAATATCTTTTTATACTGTAATTCGTATGTAAATGAAATTCATTCACTTGATTTGTCTTTTCAATGTTTCCATTTTCATTGAATTTTAGAGTAAATATAGTTTTTTTATTAATAGATTAAAGCTAAATGAATTGAATTCTAAAGAAAAGTAATAATTGTTTTTAATATTAACATTTACTTAGTGAATAAAAAGCAGAAACAGTGGCTGTAAGTGCAAAGAGATACATTTGTGTAACATAAATCTGATTGGTTTAAGTATTAATGGAAATTAAGCAGCAACACAATGAGGAACAAATGGCTGTTCTGTTGCAGTTTGTGTTCTGAAACAGTTAACTTTTTTTGCAGCGAGCGGGAAGCTGTTCATGTGGGGCGAGAACACGGAGGGTCAGATCGGTTTGGGGAAGGCGAGCCAGGCATCCTCGCCCCAGGAAGTCAGTGTGGGTCGTCCCATCAGCTGGGTGTCCTGTGGATACTACCACTCAGCTCTGGTGACGGGTGAGACGAAGACGACAACGACACAACTGATGAAAATGTAAACGTGGATTATGCTCAGCTTTATCCGTGCTGTCTGTGGCAGCGGACGGAGCTCTGTACACGTTCGGGGAGCGGGACAGCGGGAAGCTGGGTCTGGGCACGGAGCAGCTGTCCGGACACAGAGCTCCTCAGCGGGTGAGGAGCATCAAGGATCCGGTGAAGCAGGTGGCCTGTGGTGGAGGACACACTGTGGCTCTAACAGGTAAACGAAAATAACAAACCTACTGGGAAAACTGGGATTTACGGTAATAGGATGACGTGAAATTAGTTTAGTTAGGAATACAAAAAATTGTTTGGTTGAGGAAATGTAACAGAAAATTTGTAATGTTTTATTTCTATTTTATCTTGTTCTATTTTATTATATTTGAGTTGTTTTAAACAAATTGAGTATTTTTATATTATTTATTTTATATTTCTATTATTACTAATTAGTTTAATCAATAAAAATGTTATTTTTGCTTTACATTTTATTTTTTTAAATATATTAAATTTTTTTGCATTTTAATTCAATTTTATAATTTTTTTCCTGCTGAATGAAATAATTTGTCATCTCGCTCATTATGTTTGGGTCTTTTGACCCGTTTTTTTACTGGCCAGTTTTGTTTGCTGAAGCGTTTGTTTGCTGGACCGTTTGGTGGCTCAGTGACTCGTATTTAATACTTGGATGGATAAAGTTGTGTACTGGCTGACTTTCTGGACTCTCCTGGCTTTCAGAGGACGATGTCTACTCGTTTGGACTCGGCCAGTTCGGACAGCTCGGTCACGGGACGTTTATCTTCGAGTCGCGCCTGCCTCGTCCGGTCGAGCACTTTAAGAAGGGCCGGGTGAGTCAGGTGTCCTGTGGGGAAAACCACACGGCTGTCGTCACAGGTGAACAGCGCCAGGTCCTTCCTTCACTGTCTGATCTGAACCGACGGTCCGAGGACTGAAAACCTGACTCTCTTCTCAGAGGGGGGGCTGCTGTACACGTTTGGAGACGGCCGGCATGGAAAACTGGGCCTGGGGGAGGAAAACTTCACGAACCAGTTTAAACCCACTCTGTGTCCCCGGTTCCTGAAGTACAACGTTCGGGCAGTGAGTTTTGGATCTTTGTTCTGCTCTTATTGATGTGGTGTTGACCCACCAGATTTACTGCCTCTGGTACATGTGTGTCCCTGCCTTCATGTCCAGGCGGTGTGTGGGGGCTGCCACATGGTGGTGCTGGCCCAGCCCAGAGATCCCTGTTCGTCTGACGTGACTCTGGAGGACGACGACGTAACGGAGGACATCTTAGAGAAACCCTACGTGGAGCTGCTGGGGGACACGGCCGACTCCTCCACTCTGCAGCGGAGCCTCTCTGCCCGGGTTCGCCGGAGGGAGAGGGTGAGTTCTGAGGCTGGAACCTCCTCTTAATGAAGCCAGAACCAACCGTCCACTGACAGAACTTCCTTTACGGCCTTCAGGAACGATCTCCAGACCAGTTTGGAACCCTAATCCGCACGCTGCCCACTACGACTCCTGGTTTCCTTCAGCCGCCTCTTCCTGTCTCGGGTCAGACCGTCCCACCCAGACTGCCTCCACCTGAGCTGAGCCACAGGAAGGTTCTGAACGGGGCCCACCAACAGGGGAGCACAGACTCCATCCATCAGGGTACCTACGTCACCTCCACCTCCTGCTGCCAGGATGACACGTAGTCCATTATTTATCCAGCGTGGTTCTTTTATTTTAATGATAGATATTATTTCATAAAATATATATTTATGTAAAATTAGATTTGATCTTTTTAACAATCGCTTTGATAATTTTTTTATTTGATTTTCATGACCAACCCAGAACAACTTAGAACTGACACCACTCATTAAAAAAGGATAATTTTATTAGTTTCTTTACTTTTTCTATTCAGTTTATTTTGGTTTAATTCAGTTTAATATTTAAGCTTTCTTTGCATTCATTTCAATGAGTTTAAAAAGTCTGTTTTATTTATTTCTTTATTTTATAAATTATCTAAAGCTTTTTCTTGTTTACCACACAGTTTAACATAAAAGAAATGATATTTGGTAGCGTTGGACGCTGGTGAGTTCTGTTGTGTCTCTCAGAGCAGATGGGGGCCGGGGCCCACAGCGTGGTGGAGATCCTGACGGACACAGACAGCGTTAGAGGTCTGGGAGAAACCACAGACTTCCTCAACATGGTGAGAATTCTCGGAATTCCTCCTCATGTGGAAAAATGGGGATCTTCTCGCTCATTTGACTGTTTTTCTTCCACTAACAGACGCATGTGATGAAGATGGATCCCAGTGATAAAACACTCACCCTGTCTCCTCTACAGAAGGTCAGTCAGCTTCAGTCTCCTCTGGTCCTCAGGTGCTTCTGTGAATCCTCTGCTGTAAATCTTTCTAATCTCTCCGTCCTTCATTTTTGTTCTGTTTCCTGCATGTTCCTTTTCTCTAACGCTCGCCTCTTTTCCGTCCTCTTCTTGCTTTCTGTGCTGGGATAGAGGAAGGGTAAGCATGCTAAGCCAATCACAGAGCAGAGTCAGAAAAAGGAGAGAGAGCCCTCAGATCGGAGGAGTTTCTCCTCCACGTCTCAGTCTCATCAGAGCGACGCCAGGTCTGCTCGCCGGGCACTACCCACCAAGCTCCTGAAGGGCGGCGACACTCGCTCCTCGTCCACCCAGAAGCAGAAGACGGGTCAGAACAAAGAGAATTTCCTCCTGGCTGCGGAGCAGAGGAGGAGAGCGGATAAGAAAAAAGCTCAGAGTGCTAATGAAGTCAGAAAGGGAGCGTCCAGAAACCAGCTGACTGGGAAGATCCAGAAACCAGTAGCAGACTGGAAACGACGCTCAGAAACCAGACAGAAAGGTTCTGAATCCGTTTCAGCTGGGAAACAGTCCAAACCTCTGAGAGTTAAAGGCAAACGAGCTGGTTCTCTAACAGACTCACAGAGCTTTAACCGGACCACAGAGAGCTCTCAGCCAATCACCGAAGAGAAAAAAGCTTCCAGATCTAAACAGAAATCAGATTTATCCAAAAAATCCAAAGACGAGAGAAACAGGAAAGAAGCTGGTAGCAGGGAAGAAACTGAAGCACAGAAGAAGTCTTCAGATCTGAGTCTGCTCACTGGAGCTGCGACCCTGGCAGCAGGAGGCGCCGTTTTAGTCCAACAGATGGCATCCAGGAGCCGAGTCAGCTCCCCGTTTGGATCAGAGAGCAGTCGTGGTGTTCCTCAACCAGGAAGTGATCCGGAAGAGTCCGAGTCCCGCTCTGCTGAGGAATTCAGCCGCAAATCAGCTGTCAGCATCAACGTCATTCCTGCAGCTGAGAGTCCACAACAGAGTCAGGAGGAAGCTGAGGAGGAGAATGGTTCTGGTGCAACTGGACAGGAGGAGGATGAAGAGGAGGAAGGATGGAGAACCAGCCCAGAGGTAAGCCAACGGGAGGAGGTGACGGGTAATGAGGAGAAAACAGAAGAGGAAGAGAAAGACAGCGAGACTCTTCAAGCAGAAGACCTGTCCCAGACTGAGGAAGAAGATGAGGGAGGTGACAGTGCTGCTGAGGAGGAGGAGGAAGAGGAGGAGGAAGAGGAGGAGGAGGAGAAAACATGTGGCACCACAGAAAGCGAAAATGAGACTGGAGAGAAAGGAAGCAAAGGAGGAGATATAGAGGAAGAGGAGGAGGAGGAGGAAGGGTCGAGTCAGGAGACTCAGAGCAAAGGAGCAGGGACTGATGAAGAGGAGGAAGGCAGTTTAAAAAGTGAGAGTGAGGAAGAGGATGATGAAAGTGACACTTTAAAGTCATCAGAGAGAACAGCAGGAAGTGAGGATGAGGCAGAGAGCAGTGAGGAAGAGGAAGAAGAACAAAGTTTTGAAGGTGAGGAAGAGGCAGAGAGCAGTGAGGATGAGAGTGACAAGAGAGAGATGGAGGAAGAGAGTGAAACCCAAGAGGATGATGAGGAAGAAGGTGAAGAGGAAGAAGGTAAAAAAGAGGAAGAGAGTGAAAGTGAAGAGGAGGACGAGGAAGAAACAGAAGATGAAGAAAGTGAAAGCAAAGAGGAGGAAGAAGGTGAAGAAGAGGAAGAAAGTGAAGAAGAAAAAGAGGAGGAAGAAGGTGAACAAGAGGACGAGAGTGAAAGTGAAGAGGAGGACGAGGAAGAAAAAGAGGAGGAAGAAACAGAAGATGAAGAAAGTGAAAGCAAAGAGGAGGAAGAAGGTGAAGAAGAGGATGAGAGTGAAGAAGAAAAAGAGGAGGAAGAAGGTGAAGAAGAGGAAGAAAGTGAAGAGGAGGAGGAAGAAAGGGAACAACAAGAGGAAGAAGATGAAGAGGATGAAAGTGAGGATAAAGAGGGGATGAAAAGTCATGATGAGACTCAAGATGAAGAAGGTGATGAAGACGAGAATGGAAGTGAGAATGAAGATGAAGAAGAGGCTGAAGAGGAGGAGGAGGAGGAGGAGGTTCTGAAGAAGAAACCTTCAGTAAGGAAACAACAAAGCAGCAAACCTGCCACTAAAGTCCAGCAAAGACGAGGAGGAAGAGGTCCATCAGCGGGTGAGGAAGAGGAGTTCTGGGAAGATGTTTTACCTGAGTACCTCAGCCTGAAATAACCATCCATCCATCATCCATCCATCCATCCATCATCCATCCATCCATCCATCATCCATCCATCATCCATCATCCAACCATCCATCCATCCATCATCCATCCATCCATCCATCATCCATCCATCCATCCATCCATCATCCAACCATCCATCATCCATCCATCCATCCATCCATCATCCATCCATCATCCATCCATCCATCTCATCCATCCATCATCCATCCATCCATCATCCATCCATCCATCCATCATCCATCCATCCATCCATCCATCCATCATCCATCATCCATCCATCCATCCATCCATCATCCATCCATCATCCATCCATCCATCATCCATCCATCCATCCATCCATCATCCATCCATCCATCCATCCATCATCCATCCATCATCCATCCATCCATCATCCTTCCATCATCCATCCATCATCCATCCATCCATCCATCATCCATCCATCCATCCATCCATCATCCATCCATCCTCCATCCATCCATCATCCATCCATCCATCCATCATCCATCCATCATCCATCCATCCATCCATCCATCATCCATCCATCCATCATCATCCATCATCCATCCATCATCCATCCATCCATCCATCATCCATCCATCATCCATCCATCATCCATCCATCCATCATCCATCCATCCATCCATCCATCATCCATCCATCCATCCATCCATCATCCATCCATCCATCATCCATCCATCATCCATCCATCATCCATCATCCATCATCCATCCATCCATCCATCCATCATCCATCCATCCTCCATCCATCCATCATCCATCCATCCATCCATCATCCATCCATCCATCCATCCATCATCCATCCAGCCATCATCCATCCATCATCCATCCATCCATCCATCATCCATCCATCCATCCATCCATCCATCATCCATCCATCATCCATCCTCATCCATCCATCATCATCCATCATCCATCCATCCATCCATCCATCATCCATCCATCCATCATCCATCCATCATCCATCATCCATCCATCCATCATCCATCCATCCATCCATCATCCATCCATCCTCCATCCATCCATCATCCATCCATCATCCATCCATCCATCCATCATCCATCCATCCATCATCCATCCATCCTCCATCCATCCATCATCCATCCATCATCCATCCATCCATCCATCATCCATCCATCCATCCATCATCCATCCATCCATCATCCATCCATCATCCATCCATCATCCATCCGTCCATCATCCATCCATCCATCCATCATCCATCCATCATCCATCCGTCCATCATCCATCCATCATCCATCCATCCATCCATCCTCATCCATCCATCCATCATCCATCCATCCATCCATCATCCATCCATCCATCATCCATCCATCATCCATCCATCCATCATCCATCCATCCATCCATCATCATCATCCATCCATCCATCATCCATCCATCCATCATCCATCCATCATCCATCCATCATCCATCCATCCATCATCCATCCATCCATCATCCATCCATCCATCCATCATCCATCCATCCATCCATCCATCCATCATCCAACCATCCATCATCCATCCATCCATCATCCATCCATCATCCATCCATCCATCATCCATCCATCATCCATCCATCCATCCATTCATCCATCATCCATCCATCATCCATCTATCCATCCATCCATCATCCATCGAATCCATCCATCATCCATCCATCCATCATCCATCCATCCATCCATCCATCATCCATCCATCCATCATCCATCCATCATCCATCCATCCATCCATCATCCATCCATCCATCCATCCATCCATCATCCATCCATCCATCAATCCATCATCCATCCATCATCCATCCATCCATCCATCATCCATCCATCCATCATCCATCCATCCATCCATCATCCATCCATCCATCCATCATCCATCCATCCATCCATCCATCCATCATTCATCCATCCATCCATCATCCATCCATTATCCATCCATCCATCCATTCATCCATCATCCATCCATCATCCATCCAATCCATCCATCATCCATCCATCCATCCATCCATCCATCCATCATCCATCCATCATCCATCCATCCATCCATCATCCATCATCCATCCATCCATCCATCATCCATCCATCCATCCATCATCCATCCATCCATTCATCCATCATCCATCCATCCATCCATCATCCATCCATCATCCATCTACATCCATCCATCCATCCATCCATCCATCATCCATCCATCCATCATCCATCCATCATCCATCCATCCATCCATCATCCATCCATCCATCCATCATCCCTCCAAACATTTTATAAAGTTTTTTGTTGCATAGAAAGCTCTGTGTTTGCTTAAGATTTCTGGAAGATGTTTCACACGTTCTATTTTATCACAAAAAACTAGAAGTCAGCCTGAGTTTATTATGTATCGCACAGGTACAGGTTACTTCCTGGAACGTACGGGTTACTTCCTGGAACGTACGGGTTACTTCCTGGAACCTAGGGGTTACTTCCTGGAACGTACAGGTTACTACCTGGAACGTACAGGTTACTTCCTGGAACGTACAGGTTACATTCACAGAACCTACATTGTTATTTACTTTCACATAACTTTTAGGGTATTTTCTAAAACTTGCAGGCTATAAGGAGACAAGTCACTTCAAAGTGTTTCTAAAAGTAACCAATAAGTCCCTGGAAGGTAACCTGTAAACTCTGAGAAAGTAGGAACTTTATTTTGAATTTTGAACTCATTGGTTTATCAAAGAAAGCCAAAAGGGATGTTTGACATAAACACGTCTGTGATTTCTTGGTATTTTTATTCCCTAGTTTAAAATCATATTTCACCGCTGGATGTTTAGGTTGAGGAATAAGTTTTGTTTACATATTTTTTTCATTTTTTATCAACTTGTTGGGAAGCTTATATGACTTCCAGATGTTGTTGTTGTGGAGTTTTCTTATTTCTTTTTAAATAACCTTTCATGAAATGATGATTTCTTCTAAAAGATGTTTTGGTGCATTTAAAATGTTACATAATATTTTTATGAGCCCTGTTTATGAATGTAATGTCTGAGGTTACAGATAATTAAGCATTTAGTGCTGAGCTATAGAGTCGCTGCTCTAACTTTATTCTCTGTGCCTTTTGCTTCCATCTTCATCGTCTTTCTTATATAACTTGTGTCTGTGTAGTTTTGCATTTCGGTCCTGCTGTTTTTCTTTGTGTTTTTGAATATTTTGCTTTGTTTCCATCTTTGTCCTTGGCTGAGTTTTTCAGTTTTCTTCATCGGGGCCTTGTGTCTGGACTCATTAATGAACAACTTTCTGTTTCTCTCAGTTTTGTGTTTGTAATAAATCAATCAGTTCTCATCTTTTTAAACTGTTTGAGTTCTTAGAAAACAGGAATAAAGTGATCTCTTACCTTTAACGGGATGCATTTAAGGCTATGAACATATAGGAAGGACTAAATATTGTGCTGCTGTGTGTCTCAGAGGGAACATTGTAAGCAGCTCAACCACATGTAGCAGTTGAAGGCCTTAATCTTTTACTGCAGTAGCGTGATCTACCACCGAATCAAACTCCAGAGCCTGGAAGGGCCTTTGGAGAAACAGGCCCACAGCATCACAGATCCTCCACTGTACCAAATAGTCATGCTTTGTTTTCAGCCAGACCCACTTGGAGTGGCGTGCAGAAGGCATCTGATGGTTGTTATGGAGACTTTCCACCTCACTTTACCATCCTCCTCACTGTGGGCGATGACGAGATAATTACAGGACCTCATCTAGCCGACTGCAGATAGGGACAATTTTTCTGCTTTATGAAGATCAAAACTCATCTGCTTTACTTAGATGAGCGTCTGTGTCTCGTCATATTTATGCCCCAAGAAAACAGGACATACGGGGATTACTTAAATAAAGGTACCTAGACACTCTAAACAACTTAAATAAAAATACTCTGGGGGGGGGGGGTGTTGGGACCAGGACCAGTGATTTTATTTTAAACAATTTCTTACTTGCCTTTTCACTCCCAGAATAAATCGATCTTTTTATCTAAAACTGCTATAGAGCTGTAAAGTAGCACATTCTGCTACTAAAATAAAAATGAATTTATTTGAAGGTTTTTACCTTTTTTAACAAGGGTGCCAATAAGAGGGAAGAGGCTGCACCTTGTTTATTTGACTGACCTCTTTAAAAATGATTATCTTCTTCATATTCATACTTCTGAATGATGTCTGGAAGGGTTGTTCTCACTGCATCTAGGCTTAGGTTGTATTAATCAGTTAAGACTTTACAGCTGTACTCATTTACGTTGTCAGTCACCCTGTTCTCTTAGTGTTTTAACTACAGTGTTCTGACTTTCCATTTCAGTTTGTAAAAATGTAATTTTGTTATTTTTGTATAATTTCACAATGAAGAAAAACAAACCTGCCTTTAAAAGTCAGTTGTTTGGAACAGCTTCAGCGTGGCACCATAGATACATATTTATTAAAAACATCTTTTAAATAGATAATAAGTGTAGAATTTCAATAACCAATGTTTAATTAATATTGCAATATTTTCTTAACTTTCCTTAACTAAAAGAAACCACTTTGGAAATCCAATGAAAGACAGATTTCTTCTATTATCACATTCATTTAATTAAATGACTGTCAGTTTTTATCCCATCGAAATTACATTTTGTGAAAACATTAGTGGTTCTAAACGGCCTCCCTGTGGTGCTCCATGAAAACTACAAAATTCAGCTCACAAATTAATCGTGTCATGACATTCTGATAGGTAAACGTTTGCATTTAGGGCAAGACTGTTGGAAGAAAAGAATATCTGGTAAAAATATCAGTGTGCCAAAACAGCCTCCTCATGGTACACCAACAAAAAACAAAACAGCCTGTATTCCATTAGTTAAAAGTCTTATAAATCCTGATTCGATAAAAGTTTCTGCTAATTATTGTAACAAAATTAAAATTTGGACCCAGTTTCTTGCAATAAAATTCCCTTTAGGGCATGCTGAGACCTAGAACTCCTGTTTAAAACAAAACCAAACTAAATATGGTTTTTATGTCTGTTATGGACATCAGGATGTGGTGGAGACAGCTGACAGAAAGGATGAGGAGGATGTGGAGGAGGAGGAGGAGGAGGACAAAGCGGACGATGAAGAGGAGATTGAGACATCGGCTTCCTCCTCAGCAGAGAGTCCTGTAAATATGCCGTTCTCTGCTTCTGTAATCAAAGTGATTGTGTTTTTGGCACTAACGTGTTACTTCTCTGGTCTCTGAAGCTGAAAGCGGAGTCGGTTCCTGACCCTGAGCAGAAAGGTGACTGAGTTTTAGTTTCAATCAGCAGAATGTCTGAAGAAACTTCCTGAATATTCCCAGAACAACCTTAAATGTCTGATATCAACAGCAGGTGAGATCGACACATCACGTGGAGAACAGACAGAAACTGAAACAAAAGCAGCCAATGGGGAAGCAGACGTCAGCTCCAGCAACCAATCAGGCGCCAGCAAGAAGGTAAACTTACAGATAAACACCCAAATCTGACCTGAAAAAATGGCTTTTGACGTTGTTCCATGTGTTCAGCTGTCTCTCTTCAGACGGCTGTCTTCGTCCAGGTCCAAGCAGACAGATGTCCCCTCCACTGAGGGCCCTGTCAGTGGGGACAGAGCCGTCCTGGGGGAGCCTCCATCCCCGGGTCAGGGGACTGTGAAGCCATCCGGGCCCAGAGGGCCTCGCTCCGGAGCCTGCAGCCTGTTGTAGTCCCAGGAGATGATCTCTCAGGTGGAATTGGCTTCTGGAAATATCACAGACCAATTAGCAGCTCGGTCTCCTAGAGGAGAGGAGAAGCAGAGCTGCAGGTCTGCTTGTTTAGCTCCTCACCAAGAATCTCCAGAACCAATGTGTTTGTTTGCAGTGAGCAGCAGAAGCAGAGACAATTCAGTTCAACTCGGAGGATTATTTCTGTCAAAGCTTCTTACTTTTGGAAAATGTGAACAAACATCTAATAATTGAATTCTTCAGCTGATTGGCATTTAAATCCAGTCTTCAGGTTACTTTTAAAGGGATATTCCACTCAAATCCTGCCTGCTTTATTTTCCTGTCAGTGGATACCTGAACCAGACTGTAGTTCAATCTGATTGGACCAACTTCTTCCAGACTCTGCAGCCAAACATACAAATAACTGTGAGTCTGTGACTCTAAATTAATCAAATAATAAAAGAGAGGGTAAAAAAAAATAAAAATAAAATAAAACCAACATGACTAGAATACAAAATAATAACAAAAACAAAATAAAATCATGCAAAACCATTAAGACCAAATACATGTATTAAAATAAAATGTAAGGGAAAGGGAGAAGTGCAAAATAAAGCACAATAAAAATTTAAATAAATAATACAAAATAGGAAAAAATAAGGTAAAAAGACAAGAATACTAAATAAATAAAAAAAACAAGATTAAAAATAAAATAAAGCAGAAAATACATTAAAATACCACAATTAATCAAACAACATAAAAACATATAAGATCGAAATAAAGTAATACAAAAAAGTATTTTTTAAATGAAAGGACTAATTAAAATAAATTTAAATAAAAATCAAATAAACAAAATAACGCAAAAAAGTCAAATATTTACATAAACCGAACAGACAAAAAAAACTTACTCTGAGACTTGAGTTTGACGACATTCAGCCGGTTCATCTATAAACGTATGGACCTGTGCAGGTCTAGGGTCAGGAACAGGGCAGTTAGCATCTCTGCAGACCCCACACATCCTGGACACACCTTGCTGATCAGACATTTACCTTGAGGGCGGCGCTACAGAGCGCTGTTTGTCGCCACAGAGACCGTTTCTTCCTCCAGGCTGTCTCTGATGAACACAGTGAACACCTAACAGTAGTCAGACTTTCTGCTGCGAAACTAAATCAGATTATTTGCACTCTTCTAACCTGCATGTCTTTTTTTCTTGCCTTTAGATTAAAGAAATGACTGTTCGTACATGTTTATACTCCTCTTTTTATCTTTATATTTAAACTGAATGTGAACGCTTGAAACCGAAGTCAAATTCCTTGGTTATGCAACAATCTTAGCCAAGAAAGCTGTTCATATTTTGTTGTTTTTAAGACTTTGATGCTGTTTATTTTTTAGATTTTTTAGATCAGCAGAATTTGTGGCCGTTCCTCATGTTTCTAACAGACCTCGTTTCAGCCATGTCCACGTCTGTCACCATTCGTTCTGTTGACTGGACCTGTGGGTCTTCAGAGCTCCCAGGTTTGCTGGATGTGGCTGATTGGTGCTGATCAAATCATGCTGACGCAGTAAAGTGAGATAAAGAGTGGAATATTCCTTTAAGCTTCCTGTAAATCAGACAGAGCAGCTATTATCTTAGTTTTTACCTGATATATTGGATGTTTTCCTCTCAGCAGCTCTGTGTGTATGTGTGTGAATCTGTGTGTCTTATCAGATTATTTATTGTGACATGATCCTTAAGCACATTTTGCACTTTGACCCTGGACACACTTTTATATCCCGACACGTTAATCTTATTTTAATCCAACCTGTGTTTTTCTATATCAGATCGTTTTATTGACAGTAAAGAGTTTTGACATAAAGCTTTAAACACTTTCCTGTCTTATTATTGGAGTTTTATTGAAAAGAAGAGCTAAATGTTAAGATTAGGTTGAAGACATGAAAACTGTTTCAGGACACATTTTGGAAATGTGATTTATTTTTTGTTTCATGGCTTGGGAAATGTTCCTCTGAATACCAGAGAAACTTTCCAGAACGTTTCCATTTCTGCAACAGTCTGGACTGAACATACGGTACCACGCCAAGACTGGATTACATGCTTAAAATCTACTTTAAACAAACCTGGACACCTTTAAACAGGATCAAATGTTGTTCTTTTATCCAGAGATAACTTCAGAAACATTTCCTGTTTTTATTCAAAGTCACATAGTTGATGGAAAATGAGAAGATTAAGTAAACCATGAAATGAGTTAATGGTTGAATTAAGATTGGATAATAATTAAGTAATTAAGTATAAAGATTATTTTTAGTTGAGTTCACAAAAATGTATTTTTTTATTTCAGAAAATTACAAGGCCAGCTTATCTAGTTTGTTTATTTGAATTAATTTCATTTTTATTAAATTTTATTGTATACACTTGCTTTTTAATTTATTCTAACTGAATTAAGTTCCTTATTTTATTTTACAAACTAATTCCTTAGCATTTCACTTAATTTAATTACACTTCATTTCCTTAGATTTGAAAATATTTTCATTGTTTTTTAGTTTTCAGATAAATTTTATTTAGATTTAGTTTTTTTTAAATGTTTTTCCCTTATAATGCAATTACGTAGGGTTGCTGTTTATATGCACTACATCTGTATGATAATCTGTAAATATATGACATTTTGTGCAAAACGGAGAAAGCTATGGAAACCTGTAGGGGTAAGACTAAAGACAAAATGAGCAAGAAAACGAGGTATGGATATTTATTTCTAAAGAATAAATAATTCATAGTTAATTATGCATAACTGCTTTTAAAAAACTACAAACTTTGTATAGAAAACGGCACAATATGAAGCTGAAATTGAAATGTTTGTTGTGCTTGTTCCTCGGAGCCACCAGCAGGTGGCAGCAGCTCCTCGTCTGTCCCTCTGTTGACTGTTTCAGCTGTCAGGAAGTCTGGACCAGACTCCGTTTTTTCTTCCCAGTAAACCGGTTCATATTCCGGTTTTCTGCCAGTAAACGGAGTCAGAAAGCGGCTTGAAGCGGGTACATCTCGCCGGGATGGAGGAGTATCAGAACGGCAGCGAGGTTAGTCTCTGAGTCGATAGTTTCCTTTGATTTGTGGAGGTTAGAAAGGAGAAGTTAGCTGGAAGCTAACCGGCTAACATAACCGCTCCCAGTATCCAGGCTGAGTTCCCAGTAGCACCAGGGAGTTTTTTAATAAAAATAACTATTTAGACCAGTATAACTGCTGCTGATCATCTGTCATCATTTTCAGGGTTCATTCAGCTCAGAGGAGGCGGAGAACATCGTCAAAGAGGTAATGCTAACCAACACCTCTACCAACATTAGCCCGCAAAAAAACCGCATCAAAAGCTTCTTATTTAACAGTTTGATCAACATTCCCATGAAAAAAATGAAGACACTGACTTTTAAGCTGATTTTACGTGTAATATAGACAAAGTAAATTCTTGAAAACTGCAAAATAAAACATATTTTCCTTGAACTCTGATCAGTTTGGGAATTTTCTTCACTTTGCCTTCATGTTTCGTTAGATTTTAGACTCTGGAAGTCATTGATTATAACGTCAAGAGTTCAGAAATGTGATGAAAACATTCAGGTTGAAATAGAAATGTGCCGGATAATGTTTAAATTTAAAGCCCCGTGTTTTCAGCTGGAAATAAACGGTTAAATGTGTCAGAAACTCAAATATGAATCTTTATTTTCTCAGCAGCTTAACTTTTAAGATGTTTTTGTCATAAGACTAGTCAACGTGGCTTTAAAATGAAACATTACCCTAATATTGTTTTTTACTCTTTTAAAGCCTTTTAGCTGCATTTATCTCTGAAGCTTGTAGATCATGTAAAGGTTTTAAAATATTTAAAAGCTGATTTAAGGTTTAAATCTGGTATAAATCCAGCTCTGTCACACGCAGGATGTCAAACATGGTTCAAAGGTCACACTGACCATTGGAGAATTTCTTTTATCTTTGCTGAGTTTTTATTTTTGTTTCAGTTTGAAATAATCTGTCCAGCTTTTCTGTTTTCACCGTTTCTGGCTTTGATAACAAGGAAAACTCAGAATTTTCCATCATAAGGAGCAAATACCAGACATAAAGCCCGGAGCTCCTTATCAGTTCCAAGTAAAATGTGTTTCCTGTAAGATCTGCAGCATAAATCACCTCGTGTTGTTGTTTGGGATCAGTGCTCCCGCTGCCTGCGGCGCCGCAGCCCGGACTGGCTGCCACATGACTGTTCACACCCGTGTGTTTGTGTCAGGGCATTGAGAGCGTGCTGGGAGGAGACGACTACAGCCAGACTCATGTGAACAAATGGACCGCCGGCATCGTGGAGCGCTGCCTCACTCAGCTCGTCAAACTGGGCAAACCCTACAAATACATCGGTACCACATTTATCAGCGGCTTTCATTGCTCCTCAGACGTACAGTTGGTCCAGAACCAGATGAGGGTTAGAAAAGTCCAGAGAACTAACTGTGGGTTTGTGTTCACAGTGACGTGTTCTGTGATGCAGAAAACTGGTGCCGGCCTCCACACAGCGAACTCCTGTTACTGGGACACCAGTATGGACGGTGAGCAAACATCTGCAGCTTCCTCACAGGTTCTGCTTTAGGAGCTTCAGATCCAGAAGGTTCTGAAGGTTTTTGGATGCTGAATACTTCGCCCTCTGATTGGCTGATAGTCTCTGTAGTTTCTCTAAAACCACTCAGAGTTCCTGCTGAAATGTAGAAGATGGAGTTTTCTTTTTAGCACCTATTCCAGTCTGGATAAATGTGGAAAAAACAAAAAGTGTAGCAGTTTAATGAACAAAAACTGGTTCTGCTGGATTCTCCTTTAAGGTTCTGTTTGTCCGTCTCCCCTGCAGGAAGCTGCACTGTGAGGTGGGAGAACCGCACCATGTACTGTGTGGTGAGCGTGTTCGCCGTCTCCATCGCGTAGGATTCAAACATTACACACACCATCAGAGGAGGGCTGCAGCGTGCTGATCCAAGCAGCAGGGGGAGACAAAGCGCCACAGTGTTAACGATGAGCTTCAATATTTAAACTCCAGCTGCAGACGAATCACTTCTGCCTGGATCATGTAGGAGAGACTTTTGTATGAGAGCTGCTGCAAAATAAACACAATTTCTGGACCAAATCTGATGTTTGGTTTTATGTAAAATCATCGTTTCTTGTTGTTTTGTATTTTATGGCTTTTATCATTTCAGTTTAATGTTGCAGGTTTGACTGTTGTTTCATTTTCCATCAGCGGCTCGAAGATGTTTCTGTCTGCAGCAGACAATTCTGCTTAGACGTTTGTTACTGCAGAACATTTAACTGATTCATACAATTAAACTGACTTAATTCCTATTTAAGTGGAAAAGCTTCTAATTTCTTGGGGGAAAAAGCGTCTCCTGGTACACAGAAACCAGCTTAGCAGCTGTAAACATAAAGAGAAAAAACAAAACTATCCAGAGATAAAGGAGCTGAGGTTTAGGCAAAGTGTCTTTTTATCTTAGTAACTTGGTGCTAATTTAGTGGCTTCACAATGTTAGCATGAAACATTTATTCACCAATCATCCTACAACATATAGAAGGTGTTATTTTCATTAAAGCAGGACCATCTGACTATGAGGTCAGTTTATTTCTCATTCCAACCAAATCAAGCGTATTCTGAACCTGCATCCTAATCTAATATTTGTCCGATTCTCCTGAAATGTCAGCTTGTTGTCAAGGTAATGAGACATAGATGATCTCAACGTTTCTACTTTTAATGTGACATCCACCTTCTACAGTCCAGCAGTAAAATGACTCTACCTCGCAAATATCTCTGACTATGAGGACATTCCCTGGCTTCGGGTGACCCCTCAGATTGTTCTGGTTAGGCCGGTCCAAAACGTCCCTCTTAGGTTTTAGGCCAAAGTTGACTCTTTCATGATTTCATCCATTTTCGCCATTTTTTTTTTTTTGTTGGTAGAATATTTTTAGTGAGATTTTGACCATGAAATCAATCAATCCTACAGTAGAATACAGTCTGATCCATACGTTCCTTCATGACTGCTCGACATAGTTTGTTTCCAGAGAAAAAAGAAAAGTAACCCCCTGAACAGCGCTTTTCATCAGCAGAGGTAATTTAGCATTATGAATTAAACTTTAGTCTCATAACATGCATGTTATTATATACTTTTACTTGAATCCTGAAAACGTAGGTTACATTGTCTCAAAGGTCCAACAAATCATCTGTTACATCCAAGTTCTTGATGAAGCTAATGAAAGGTCTCATCTGTTTTAACCACTAGGTGGCGCTAGGTCCATTCACAGTCCTTCAAGCCAAAGCTGTACATTTCTTTGCAGCTAACTACGAAAGCGCCGCTCAGCTTCACTAGAAATGAGCTTCTCAATTCTGGTTTTTGTTTCCTCCCAAAAGGGTTTTATTTGTCTAGATCCCCACATACAATGAAATAAAGTCCCTTTAGAGCAACACTGTATGCATACATCTGGTATGCTGTTATTATATTTGTTTAGTTTTACAGGTCTAAAATGTACTCACAGTAGTATTTTCTATCAAGCTGCACGTTTAGTCCTACAGATGCCCATAATTTGAAAGTTTCATGTACCCTTCCTGGAACAAAAGACTGATTACCTCAGACTGGGCCAAACCGTGGCAATAATCACGATTCTTTGAAAACGTTTCATGCCTGACTTTAATCATGTTTTTCTGAACAGGATTTGTAGTTTGATTCCGTAGATTTTCGTTATGTCAGAGTTTAAAAATAAGGGCAGGGACAGACTCCATTTCAACCCAATGTGGATTGTCTGTGTTTGAGAAGTAATATATGATAGCCCTTAATTGTGTGGCCCAGTAGTAAAGCTTAATGTTGGGAGCCCCCATCTATCAGAGTAAATGGAGATGCAACCTAGGCCTTCCATTTTTCCATATAAACCCTGCAGTAGTTTTCTTCAACCATATAAACAATTCAGGACGAGGCGGGAGGGGAATGCTTTAAAAAAAGTTAGAGTAACTTTGGTAATTCATGCATTCATTTTTAGACTATTAACTCAGTATAGGCAGGGTTGTCCATCTATTAATTACAGCATTAGTTGTTTCCATTAAACCCTCATTATTAGTTTTAACAACTTCTTTCAATTCTGGAGTGATCTGAACCTAAATGGTCAAAACTTCCCACTACACTAAATTGTATAAGCGCTTGAATTATACTTGAATTATACATATATATACATTCAGTATTCTAGCCTTCTGATTATAAACTCATTCTGGTCCCTTTTGTTCAGCCGTATTTTTTAAGCTGCTTTGCTAAGAGTTTACAAATAATGGTCTGAATTAAGTAAATTCATGTTTTCACTCTTGTTAAGGGGTTTACCAGACATGATTCATGAAGGATGGAAGGTTATCTTTCTTGAATGCCTCTGTGAACGTATGTAATAGAGGTATTAATAGTTAGTTATTATTACTATTATTTATTTATTTAGTCCAGTGTTTAAATCAACCTTAAACTCACCTGGAGTAACTGGAATATTATGTCCCAATTAAATGCAGAGTTGGGTACATCCAGGTCTGCTTTATAGGGAAGGTTGCTGGATACTTTTGGTCCTTATTTACTAAGAAATCTAAAAGAATATAAAAAGTGAGATTAAGAACTGATTTATAGTTTGCGTTGTTCCCAACATTTTCAATTTTAAGATTTTAATGTCAATGTAATTTGCTCTAATTAAAAAAAAAAAAAAGTCCTCCATCTGCAGCTACCGTCTGTGCTGGCGGTTCTTGAATAGCGGACGGCAGCCGCACAAAATCAGTCCAGGGGCCCCAAATGGCCCCCTGGCCGTACTTTGGACACCCTGGTTTAGACCAGAACTCATTGTCCCAAAGGTTTGGGGAGCTATCAGCCAGGCCTGAATGTTATCTTTAAAAGAAAGCTTCTGTATTCCCTCCAGTACCTCTTGGTCCAGACATGAGGACCATACAGGACACTGGTGTTAAAAAGTAGATTCCAGCTGCTCCTTCAATGTCTTTTTGTAACCTTCTCCTGACTGATACCTTTGTGCTTCTAGATCAAGAAACTACCTTGGTGCAAAAAAATAAAACTACATTTTCTACGATTCTTCTGAATGTTCCTTAAACATCTGAGAAAAAATTTATATATTTGGCTGTTAATTGATTTTTTTTCTTTCAGCAGAAAACATCTAAAATTGAGGTTATTTAGTTGTAATGAAGCAGAAACATTTCAAGCTTATTTTTATTTAACCTGGAAAATGAACATGACACATACTTTTATTTTGAAAACCAAAATTCTGACAAAAATATTAACATCATTAACATGAAAATATTAACAATATTTACATGTTTTTCACGCTGTGAGCTTAAAAAGCTTAAAAGCCTTTCTTTGTCTTTTTTGTGCTTATGTTTTTAATGTCTTTGCAGCTGCAGCAGAAGCTTTCATGTGTTTCTCCAGAATTTATTAAGCCATCTGAAGATTACTTCTCCTTCAAACTCTGAGAAAATCTGTTCAAACAAGTGGAAGTTTGTAAATAACGCTAAAGGAGAAGAAGTAGTAGAAGAAGAAGGAAGGTGGTTGGATTTCTTCTCTTTTTGGGTTAAAGCAACATATTACAACATATCTGTGGTCTGAAGGAGACCAGAAGCTTGCCCTCAGAGGTTATCAGAAGTTCTCCTTGTTGAAGATGAACTTGACGTCTGCCTCAGAGTGAGACAGGCACTGTTTCTCCAGAGACTTCCCGAGCTGAGGAGGACCACACAGGAACACTCCGACTTTGGACCTGGAGGCACAGAAGTGTTAGTGTTTAGTACTCAGGAGGCGTTTCAAGGAACCAGGGTTCTGATTTACATGAATGATCAGCAGGTTTCATCTATCCAACCGTCCATCCATCCATCCATCCGTCCATCCGTCCGTCCGTCAGTCTGTCCGTCCTTGGTAGCATAGGTTTAGTACAAGGCAGCTGACCCAACTAGCAGCTCTCTTTGTTTTATTATTCTCATTCTGTTGCACATAGTTTGTCTTCTTATTGCATAAAACTGGATGTAAAAAGTACTGACAAAACACTGCCTATTAACCGCTTGTTTTAATGAATATTTACTGCTGTCACATGTTACCAGCCTCACCGCGGGTGGTTCGATGCGATGTTGGCGAACTCATTGTCCCAGTTTGGCTTGCCGTAAAGAGTCTTCTGTTTGAGCCCAGTGATTGGATCATTCTCCGCCTCATGATGGACACGGAAATGAGCCGCCTGATTGAGGAGGAGGAAAAAAGATGTGTCAGCAACTGGTTTCACTTTAGCCCCAAATTTGGATAAAAATAGTAAAGGTGGAAACTAGATGACTATGAGCATTAATGATCCGTAACATTAGAACCAGTATCAGAGGCATTGGTCATAATGTGGCTTATGTGGTACCTCCGTGTCTTTCCAGCGGGTCAGGTAGATGTTGTAGCTGAGAAAGTCGGCCATGTCTTTGTCTGCCATCTGGCGCTCCAGGGACTGCAGCAGGTCCGCGAACCACTCGAAGGCCTCAGTCTCAGGACACAACCAGTAGAAGTAGATCTGCAACAGAACCACCTCATCAGATAAAGTTCTGATCTGTTTTTACAACAGAACCTGATGAGCTTAATGCAGAGAACAAATAAACTGAAGCATGTGAAGCCCCTCCTTTTATGTTCTCATGTGTACCAGCACAAAAAAATGGTTCAGTAGATCAAGTAAAGCAGATTTAAACAGGTTGAAGTAAAACTGTAGCTAAAAAGGTTCTGCTAAAGCCTCATATTGACCTCAGAAAAAACTTGGACCTTTGAAATTTGGGAGCTAGATGCAAAAGCAGGTAAAAATTGTCTGGGTTAATAAAAGCACTGTTTTTGGGGGAGGGGTTAGAAAGTTGCCCTTCCCCCAAAAATCACAGTCTGCTGTCAATGGCTGATCAGGCTCCAACAACCATTTCCATGTTGAATTGGACAAAACAAAAATCCAAACCCAATTTCCGGAATTATTCAACATTTTTTGCTAATCATTTTCCAGGAGATACTGTTAAACATCAATTTATTTTCTTTTTCAACCAAGATATTTACATTTTTAATTTCATACGCATTCTGAAAAGCTAGGCCTAAAATGTTTTCTTTCCTTTGAAACGCCAGCATTCAATATCTTCTCATGCAGGCAGAGGATTTGCAGTGTTTTGGTTCCCTGGAGCCAAACCCACCTTCTTGGTGAAGACGTCCTGGTTGTTCTGGATGTGTTTGTACCACACAGACTTGAGAATGGAGGCGAAGGGAGTCACCCCGATTCCTGCTCCCACCAGCATCACCACCTCATAGCGGAACACGTCCTCGCTGGCGGTACCAAACGGGCCATCTATGGCTACCCTGAAGGCCAAACAGTGAACAAAGAAAGTTGGTTATGGTTAGATTTTCGTCATTTTTGTGCCACTGAACTCAGTTTGATGCCTTTTGCTGCATTACTTTTATTTCTCAGCTTTGAATAATTTGGTTTGAAGAAACGATGTGAAGAAGAACTTTGACCCTCATGACTTGCAGGACATTTTTCAGTTTGGAATAGGCTGTGTTAATGCAAATATCAGAATAGTTGGCCCAGTTGTGTATGTTGGGCTGAATTTTATTTTTTTCTCTTATCATGTCTTTTATACACTTTTTTTAACTAAATCAAGAAATCTGTGTCCCTTTGTCACTTTTTGTCCCAATGACCTTAAATACAATACCATTGCATTTTATTTTATTTTGTATTTTTCATTTCCTGGCCTAGGTGAAGATTTGTTTTTGTAATTTTGTATATGTACTGTAAATTTACAACTTTGCACAAAAAATAAACCTAATCAAAAAGGGTAAAAAAAATAATACCCTCCCCAAAAATGTCCAATTTCCATATTAAAAATAGGAAAAAAGTACTTTTTCTCTTTTATAGGAAACTTTAAAAATATCTGAAGCAGCCTGAAAGGTTACAGTCCAAACAGATTTGGTTTGGTCTAATAAAGACAAATAGCCCATAAATTCTGGCAGCATTTGTTGAACATCATTTCTTTAGCTGCGATATTCTTGATTTGTCTGCTAAGAAGAAGAAAATCCAAGTGTTTCGTTTAAAGTACTTCATCTTTTTGGGGATTTAGTGTCTAGTATGAGGACAGTTTATATAAGAAACAGCTAGGTTTCATTGAGGCAGCAGGTCCACTGGATGTTGTGGTTGTAACTGCAGCGTTTATATGGTTTCTATGGCTTCCAGCTCATTTTTAGAACAGACAGAAATCTACAATAAACCACCCGCAGCTTTGAATGCAATTCTTTTCGTTGGCGTCACAAAGCCAGGTTTGATCAGTGGGGAGCAATCAAAGCTGAAGCAATTTCACAATGTTTGCTTTAATATAAACCAATATTCCTAGCTTTATACTTGGGCAATTTCCAGGCATCCTGCTGTTCAGGTTTATCTCCTCCGCAGGCCTCGTACAGCGCCTGAGTCCAGTCTCCAACAATGCGGATGTGGGCGCTGAAGTAGTCCTCCTCCGGGGCAGAGGTCAGGGTGAATGGGTGCCACTCTAGCCTGGAGACGGATGGACACTGGATGAAGACGTACTGTCCAACCTCCATGCTGAAGCCTTTCTTCTTCATCTGCAGCTCCAGGGTCTTGGAAGGGTGCATCACCACCTGTGGACCAGGTACAGAGTCAGACATTGTTCTCTGAATGGCTTATTATAAAGGAAATGTGTTTTTTAGTATAGAGTGGATCTCAGAGGATTACATAAGCCTGTAAAATGCCAGGTTTTTGGGTTTAACAATTAGAAAGTTTGATAGACATAAAACTGTCTGGAAGGTCTGCATGAGTCCAGCAGCAACACTGGAGGTGCAGCAGAAATTTCCAACAAGTTCTGGTTATTTTCTATATGTAACAAGAATATTCTGTATTTCCCTTGTGTCTGGTCCAACAAGTCAAGCCTGGCTGAAATCTCCCAAAAGTGTTCTGGTTTTGGACCAAAATTCCAACAGGTATGTCTGGCATCACCAAAAGAAAACTATACCAACAGTAAAACACAGTGGTGGCAGTATCATGATCTGGGGTTGCGTTTTTTTTGTTGAGGTTAGTGAAATTATAAACTGTTCCAAACACCAGCCCAAAACCAGCAGGAGTCTGCTAGAAAGCTGAAGATGAAGAAGGATTTAATACATTTGGTTGTTGTTTTTTTTTGTTCAATTATAGAGAACCCAGAAAAATATCACGGTTTTAAAATGATTTGTGGTCTAAAATAACTATATTTTTACAGGAGTGTGTGAACTTTGAAGATGCCCTGTAGAAAGGAGAAAAACCGCATTGGACCTTATTTCTGTTCAAACTCTTTTAGACTGAAACACACCTTGGTGATGACCACTTTCTGATGGGACCGATAGATGCGAACAAGCCTCTCGCACACATAGAGGATCATTGGGCCCAACACCCACTTCCATGTCTGAGGAAAGCAAAATGTTTCAGGTATGAAGTACACATGTGACTGCAAGAACCATATATCCCAGATATCCCTGCGTCGGCATCTCACCCCTGGTGGATTTCCTGCAAACTCGGGTACGGCACAGTTGGACTCATTTTTACCCCAGTCTTCAAACCTGTCGGCACAGACGTTGGGCTTGTTCGTCTGCTGGCTAACCGGAGTCTGTCCTCGCACAATTCGCCTGCAGTCAGAAACATAGAGGGAAAAACACTAAATATCCACCAAAAACTGTTACAGCTGAAAAATAAATTATCAAAATGTGTAAGCAGTATAAAAAAATCAGATTAAGATCGGTCTAATGGTGCTTAAACACATTTCTTTCTCATTTATTTTAAATTTCATCTGAAAAGTAAAGATTTAGATTTAAACAGTCTCAGGAAGCTTCAAAGCCGAGTAAAGACCCAGTAAAAACTGTCTGTCTACAAACCCAAGTTTCTTCAGATTCTTTCCAGTCAAGACAAGGTCAAAATAAGTCCAAACTATCTGAGTCCATTTGTTGCCCTGCTTAAGTCAAAACCGAAAGCATCTTCGGATCACAGGACATTTTTCAGAGATTTTAGAAATTAATAAAGAAAGTTCACACACTTAGAGGGGAATCCTGATACCCTGTGTGACAAAGTGGTTCAGTTTGTGTTTACCACTTTTCCCTTATTCTTATTTCTGATTTATTTACTTTCGGTAGCTGGTCATAAAGCTTAAATTTAAACACTAGTTTGCAACTTTGCTTCACTTACTATCCCGGGTTTGTTTGTGTTAGCATTATGTTGCAGTTTCCATCTATTTATATGTTTGGGTTAAAGCTATTTCTTCTGGACTATTGGTTGAATTTGTTTATTTTGTTTCAATGTATATTTATGGTATTTGTTTTCCTTTTTATTCACCATTATTTGTCATAGTGTTTCCTGCTTGAATGGCTGGATGATGTCACTGATTACCTTGCTGGGTTCTACCAATTAGAGGGTTTTCTTTGGAGCATTGCTTTGTTTGTTTTTCTTTAAAGTAACTTTTGAGTTAACTTCTATTACATGGTATATTTTGCAGATCCTTTCATTACGTAGATGAGTTTTTAAATTAGATTAGTAATTTTGTTTTTTGTGTCTCTGTTTAGATTTTGTTTTTTCTTTGTTTTTCCCTGTTTAATTGTGGCTTGGTCCACTCAAGTGCAGGTGTGTTGCCAACTGGCTATAAGAAAAAGTGAGTTCTTGGAAGCTTAAAGGGGGTGGTTGGAGTCAAAAGTAACAAATAAAAAGTCAACAGAAGAATCTGAAACAGGTGGCTGATGCTGTTTTCTTGTTCACCTTGCTGCTCCTTGACAACACTACTTCACACCCTGAAGTAGCATTACTTCTTCTCTGTGGTGCAGCGTCTCAGTCTTCGTTGTCCTCAAACAAGCCCAAGGAGTTGTTGAAAGTCCAAAACGTTAAATGGTGCTCAGACCCTTTCAGGCTGGACTTTACATGGAATTAAGGTCCTTGCCAGGAAGGACCTCCTCCTTCCACAAGGGCTGGAGTTCTGCATGTTGTAGATGTTTCCCTGGGTCAGTAACGGGTATTTGCAGAACTTGATGACCGGCTGAGGAGTTAATTGAACAATTTCAGTCAGGTGTGTTTGAACATGAGATGCAGGAGACTGGTCCCCTGGAAACCTGAGCTAGGAAGTCAGATTAAAGTAAAATCTGCATCTAAATGTTTCTTTGGGTCCACACTTTGCCATGCTGCTTTGTTTTGAGCCAGCAAGTGGCCAGGTCCAAATCACCTCAAAAAATATGTTTTTAGCAAGCAGTCAGTTCTGTAACAGACGCTCAAAAGTCCATTAGAGTTCAACCTGAAGTCATTGAAGCTAAGTTCAAGACCTATTTGTTCTCAAAGCCATACAGACCAAGGTTAGACTTGCCTTGCCATTACAGGTCACCCTTGGAGACTCCAAACAAAGAACTGTCCCCGAAGGACAATGCCAACGTCAGTTTGGATCCTACCAGAGGAGGTACTATCAAAGTCAAGTTTGTCCTCAAATATTGTCTTATTTGTTTCATTGCCTGATTCTAACGTGTTCCAGTCCATCTTAGGGGTGTAAAAAACACGAGTTAAAACTATGTCTTGGATCTAGAAAAGTTCTGGTAATTTTGGTCCAAGGCAGCTTCTCACCACTGAACCTACAAACTTTCACCCAGACTTTTGTTTTTCTGATCTTACCCATAGCCATGGAACACCAGGCCGATGAAGAAGATGACGAAGAGATGATGCGTGTACCAGAACACCTCAAAGTACGACCTGCGGATGACCTCCATGGACGAAGTGATGATGAGGATGAGAGCCAGCGTGATGGCCACGCCCGTCAGCCCAGCAATGGTGGTGAACATGACAATAGTAGGGCTCTGCACCAAAACACAGACATTTTACTTGTATTTCTGGTGCTTTTGCCTGATAAAGTCCGGTCGGTCTGAATGTTGGGGGTTGGCACTACAGTTCCTGAATTATTTTTATTTTAACCATCCTCCCTATGTCAGCCATAGCTGTTGACTAACTTCCCTCATTTCCCAAATGCTGTTTTGTCAGAATGTAGTTCCTCTTACTGCTATAACTAAAGAGGACAGATGAGTCTGCATGTTGGTTGTCACAGACGTGAGTTGGATTAACAAATCAGACTCATTTTAAAAGCAGGAAACCAAAGAAGGTCCAGGCTCTGCGTTGGAGTAGCTGCACAACTGAAGGGTGTTAAACTGACCCGAGGATGAGATTAACAGGAAAGAAAGTGATTAAAGTTCATTTATTTACACTGAATAGATGGAGCTGTGTCAACAGCTCAGCAGAAATATGAATATTTAATACAGGTTTGTGGTTCAAAAGAGATTTTTTAGATCCAAGGCTACCATATGTGAACCGTTGGCTTATTTTACATATCTCAAGGTTTTTCTGGAAGATAACTTCTGCTTTAAATGTTTGATGAAACCAAAATATATTCAGAATAGATTTAAAATTTGAAATGACATTTCAGTGGAAAGCTGGACTGGTCATCGGGTCATGAAAGAGCGTCTGAGTCTTTTTAAAGTTCAAAGGTGGCAAGCATTTCAAACTCAGCAATTTAATAATAAAAGGTTTGTGGATTTCAGCATAAATGTTTCCCAATATCATAAAAAGCCCAGAGAAATCTTTGTGTTCAAGGGAGAACGACATAAGGAACTGATATGATAGTCTAGTGGAAATGTGTGGTTTAAAGATGGACCGAGGGGGAAAAGGTAAAGTGTCCCGAGATCAGGCCAAGAAGAATCTGAGGTTTGGAAATGAATGAAGCTTTGACAGCAGGAGTGAAGGGGAAAAGAAAGGCTCAGACTGTTATTAGCTCCCAGTTTAAAGGATCAGTGATGGTGTGATGGTTTTACAGAGACTTTCAGTGGGAAAGTTCCTGAACTTTCTAACTTCTGGCAGAGAGCTGTGACTCCAACAGCCTCAACAACCTGAGCACTATTTATTTTAACATTCGAGGCTATGTTTATGTCTTTATGGAAATCATAGTGAAAAAATGATATTACCAATTATTTTCGACCTAATTTAGGTCTCTGGATCCTACCTTTAGTGTTTCATAACTCATGGTGAGGTCTTGACCCCAGCTTTGGGATCCATTGGAATAAATCATTGCGTTCCCTACTGTTAGATCCCAGTATCGGCGGATCTGATGCTATTTGGCACTTAAATACCATTTGTGGGGATGTAATCTACCATCTAGTTTGCCCCCTTGTAAGATAAGTTAGATGACTGTCTCTGTTTTTGGAACAACTAACAGTGAAAGAGAAATTCTGCATGCTGACCTCTCATTGTCCGAATTTCTGGTGTGCAACACCGAAGAAACTACAAAATCTCAGCTCAAAATTGTGCAGATGTGACGGAAACTACCACAGAAAAAATAGGGATACATTATACCTAAAAACCAAAGAGATGTCAAGCATCTTTCGAGTGACATACAGCTGGAATATTACAGCTCTTCTCCATATTAAAGCCATGAGAAACCCATTATATGTTCTGATGACAAAAAAGATGCATTTGTCATTATTGAGTCACTGCTTTTGAAGAAAATTACGAGAAGGGAAGTAATAAAAGAAGTTTGCTTAATGACCAAAAACTCATACTTAAAAGAGGATGTTTTAGCTCATACTACTTCTGCATTGTTCATCTTTGACAACAGATTTAGCAACTGACAGTTGGGATTTCGCCACATTTAGCAACACTGGAAAGCTTCTAAGTTGACCTCATTTGAAAACGACAAACAAAAAGCATTTCTTGTGTCTCAGGGAACCGTGACTCACCGTCTCATTGCTCCTGATGGGGTTCAGGAAGGAGGCGTTGTCTCCGGTGCCGATTTCAGACAAGATGAAAGGCAGATGGCTGCTGTTGCGATTCAGCTGAGCGTCCATGAAAAACTCAAAGTTGAATAAGTGTGCTATAATGTGTACAGCTGCAAAAAAAGAAAACAAAAACAACATTCATAAATATATTGTAAGGTAATACATTCTTACCTTCAGCAAAGAGATGATTGGATGAAGTTCAAATATCAGCTGTTTTCATCCAAAAAAATCTGTTTAAAGTCACAATTAAACTAGATGTGGATGCTTCTTTGACAAAGTTTGCCTAGTTTGTGAAAGTACCTGCAAAAGTAATTTACTTATATTAGTGGAGTACCTCATGGTTGTATATTCGACCCTTTCATATTTAATTTTTTCCCTGACTAAAAAAAAAGTTAACATAAAAATGTGTCTTCATTGCTAAAAGCACTGACACGGGCCTTTGTTTTCCATTCAGTCTTGGAGAAGTATGCTCTTAGAACTGTACCTGTGTGGAAGGCAATCATGTAAGCCACCAGTTTGTGAAAAGTGAGGTTTCGGTCGAGCTGACGAGCTGCAGTCCGGCTGCAACACTGAGGACAAGATTAAAAAAACACAATCGTGGATGAACACAGGCGATCCGACCGACCGGAACCCCAAAACCTGAGTGTATTTATGAGTTCACACCTGGATGGTGCCTCGGAGGATGGACAATAGGTTTCTGCAGACTGGCAGCAGGATCAGCATGCAGTTAAAATTGAGGCAGGCAGCAGGAGCTCTGGCCCATGACAAAGCTTGCTGCAGGTGAAAGAAATAGAGTAAATGCATCATTTAATGTGAAAAGTGTTTCACTTCTGCTCAGGTGAAACCAGATGTGCTGCTGGCCATGAATCAGTGAAGCCAACAGTGAACACAGCTTAAACCTCCACTGCAGACCCACTTCCCCCTAGTTTCTGACTATTTGCTTTGAGATGGGAACTCAACAGCTTCAAACTTGTTCATCAGCTCTGATGTGACTAAAGATAGAGGCAGTCAGATGTTTGCATCCAGTCATCATGGGCATGAACAAGAAACCGTTGGGCCCCTGCTTCTAAACTGACACCTTCAAACTGGACTGAAAATCAACTACTCACCTGAACGTTGTTCTGTCATAGATAAGGTCTAGGCAAATCAGTTCAGGAGAAATATATTTAACGGTCAATCTACACAAAAAACTTAGCAGTTTGGTCACAATGACAAGAAGTTTGTTTGGAGGAATCGAGGTGAGGCTTTTAAACCTAAACTCACTGTGCCAACTGTCAAGCATGGGGGAGGCAGCATCACTCTGCCACCAGATATTCAGTCACAAGCTTGTTTATGGTTGCAAAAAATGCGTGGTTGAAGTTCAAATTTTAAACCAAATATTAATAGAGCTGTGTGTATACATATTTCAACCTGTTTAGCCTTGTGGTGATTAGAAAAAAATCCAATAAAGTGAAACTTGTCCAATTCTTGTTTCTAAATTTTATTGCAGCTGTATGTTTTCCATTCTGGGAAAAATAAATTTCATTCTAAATGGTTGTCATATTTTATTTAAATTTGTTTAATTCAAATTTTCGCCCCTGAGCTCCAACACTGCAGCCTTTTCCCCAGATGAGAAGTCTGATAAAAGAGGAAGAAGCTGAAGACGTGGGTGGGCTCGCAGGTTAATAATGAGGTTGAGAATTTCAGGCAGGTGCTGCGTTTTAAGGAAATGAAAATGACCGCCTGCTGCTTTTTGACTCATTAAAACTCAAAAGAAGAGATTAGTTGTTCTGTCTGTTAAAGCTTTCAAACTCACCTGTTAGAGCTGTTTGTTATGACTGTTTTTGGGTCAGAAAGTGGACTTACCCCGAGCAGCACCCTGGTGTAGAACCACCGGTCCACCAGGAAGGCCATGTAGAAATGGACAAACAGGAAGGCGTTGATTCCCAGCCAAACCAGCTGAAAAATGCACCCAAAGTTCAGTTCGAAACATAAAAATGGAAAGAAAATGATCAACAATACCAAAAAGACAGCGAAATAAAGCATATAAAGTACAGACTTTTAAAGGGAAATTTATTATTTAAAAGGCAAAAAATGCTTTGTAAATTCTGAGGTCTTGGAAGATTTTTTGTGATTTAGACCTGAAGAGAACTTTGCATTTTAGTTTTGCATTCATCAGTGGTGGATATTGTTCTGTCAAAATAAGAAAATAGATAGAACAAAACAATATTTTCAATTCTAAACAATTTGCAGCAGAAAATCAAAAGTAATACCTCCAATTAAATCTATAATAGTTCTAGATGAAGACAGAGGATCTCCATACCAGTAAGAAGAATCTTGAGGTTAAGGGGATATCAATTGTACTCACAATAACAAAGATGGAGAGTCCCTCGTTGGCAACAAAGTTCCCCATGATGAGAGGAGCCCCTGAAAGAAGAGAGTTGATGTGAAAGCGTGACGGAGGAGAATGAGGAACGCTGAGGGCCCTCCACTCGTTTTATACTCTCAGTTCAGAGACAAAGAGGAAGCAGCCGTTTCCTTTTAGAGTCAAAGCTGATAGTTCAAATTTACATAATTCAGAAAGTCACAGTCTTTAAAGCAGACTTTTTAAGACCTCTCAACTAAATATAAGCTGCCAAAGAACATTAAAAAAGAACCTTACACATAAAGGAACATGTTGCACATGTTTTCAGACCAAG
The DNA here is from genome assembly GCA_036173005.1 of Crenichthys baileyi. Taxonomy (NCBI): domain Eukaryota; kingdom Metazoa; phylum Chordata; class Actinopteri; order Cyprinodontiformes; family Goodeidae; genus Crenichthys; species Crenichthys baileyi. The sequence continues at coordinate 49,795 of JAHHUM010000398.1, read as the reverse complement.
GCTCAAGCTTAACAAGAAGTAGACTGCATTTCACTGCAGTCAATGAATTATTTAAAGAAAAAACAGACCTATTTTTCTTGGATTAAGAGCTGTGTGGATCAAGTTGCAAAATAATAAAGTTTTTAGGGGCTAAAGATATTATAGGTGATGTTTTTGGGCACTTGGGTGTAGCAGAAACAAGCTGTAAACATAAAATGAGCTAATTATCACCTTTTAAGTGCATTTTCTTTAGCACGCATTAATGCACTAAAAATGTAAAGTTAAATGTTGTCGACAGGAAAACTGCCCCAGCTGCTAGAACCATTAGAGGGGTGACTTTGACCCCATGTTAGAGCAGCCCTGAAGAAGGCTTTTAAAGAGGCTACATTTTGTTTCTTCACCATTTCGGTAAAAGACCTTCAGACAGTCAAACATGGTGGTAGTAGTGTGATGGTCTGGGGACCGCTTTAGCCTGGTTGACCTGCTGTAACGGGTGGAACCATGTATTCTGCTCTCTGTGACTTTAAACTTAAGTGCATGTGGGTTTTGGAGTGGTCTAGTCAAAGTCCAGACTTAAAATCGATTGAGACGCTGTAGCAGGCTGGTGGCTGAATTAAAACAATTCTGCAAAGAAGAGTGGGTCAAAATTCCTCCACAGAGATGTGAAGGTCTAATTGCCGGATGAACTACTTCACTAAAAGAAATTAGGTCATCACTTAAAACTGCAGAGTGTTTTCACTCGGCTTATCTTTGTCTCATATTAAAACCTAGTGGTGATCTCAAACATTTAAGCATGACAAAATAACAGATACCAAAAGAAATCTTTGTCATTTGTTCATAGCAGAACATGGTAACTGTAGCAACTATATGTGACAGCCAGAAGCAGCACTTCAAGCTGTTTCCATGTAGGTAATGATTCCTTTTTGGGTATAAATGGTCACAACACTGTTATTTCGTGTCACAAATAACCTAGAAATGAAGCGGTGCTGAAGGCACCAGGAAGTAGGAGCCACAGTGGGTTCAATACAGGTGAGTGGAAAACATTCAGAGGGTCAAATTAGTCCAGAACCCGAACCGGGAAGAAGGATGCAAGGCCAAACTATTCAATTGCAAACTCAAATGAATGTTAGAAAATATGTTGCTCAGAATGTAAACCAGGCAGAAAAGTGTTTGTTTCATTAAGAATCAGGGAGTTTTAAAGCAGCAAACTTTATATTTACCCGCTGATTTAACTTAAATCGCTGAAATCTGAACCAAACGTACAGATAAAAAACACAAAAGCCAGAATTTCTGACACTTACAGAAATAAAGTGGATCTGGTGCGTCACGCCGCCTAAAGCTGTTTGCTCCTGGAGGCCAGGTGGCAGTTTAGGAGGAACTGGAGACCCAATGTCGACACTGTGAGTTTAAGGAAAGGAAGTGGCATATTTCTAAACCTGACGTAAAGCAGAAGACCAAGTGCTTCGAGCTTCCTGTTTCAGTGTGGCTGCAGAGAGGGAAACACAAATCTAATCCTGGCCCAGAAAAAACGCCAAGAGGGCGGATGATTGTTCGTCTGAACGCTGTTGGTTGTCTATAAATCACAAGCCTTTAAAATCAGCTGAGAGGAGCTTTCAGAGCTTCTGGTAATGACTGAGTCCTGCAGGTCCATCAGGAGAAATGGTGGAGTTCGGAGGAGCAGAAATAGCTGGTTAGGGTGTTTTTGAAATGAATGAAGAAACGTTTTATTCAGGAATCTCCAACAGAGGGTGTCGAGAGCTTTACAGAGTTTCCAAAGTCACTGATTAAACCATTTGTACAGTCTCCAAGGTCTGAAGGCAGTTCTTCAGATGGTGTTTTAAGATGGATTCTGTGTTGTAAAGAACAAGGTCTGAAGATGGAAAATCTTTTGAGATCTTTGAGTGAAGTTTTGCATTCTCTGATATCTCTTCCATGGGTCTTCAACTTAATCATGATTTATTGATGGTTAACCTTATTGTTTGTTGTCTATGGTTCCTGAAGAACCTTCATTAACGTTCATTAAGGTGGTCCACTGTCTTTTCAAAGGTTCCTAGAGGGTTCCTGCAGGGTTTGATTCCTTCAGAAGGATCTGTTGCTCTACAATGGAGTGATGATTTAAAGGACTCAAGGTTCTTCCAGCAGAGGGGGCTGAAGGTTAAAGATTTTAAATGGTCTCAGATCCTTTTAATGGATCTACAGTTAAAGTTTTTTGAGATAGCTTGAAGGGTTCCAGGCATCTTTTGAAGAAAGAAAATACTTGTTTAATGGTAAATATCTTTACTTGGTGATGCTTGCCCACTTGCACAAGTTCTTCAAATCCCTCGGACTGGGAGGACATCTCTTGTCCACAATCCTGTTCTGGCCATTGCACAGATTTTCTGTTGGGTTTAGTTCTGGGCTTTAGCTAGGCCCTTCTGGAACTAATATTTTCACACAGTTAAGTCATTCTTTTGCTGATGTGGTTTAAAATCCCTCTTCATCTTCATCTTTCTAGCCGAAACCTGAATGTTGGGTCAAAACTGACTGACATTCTTAACCGTTCCAGATTTCACCCACCTAAACAAAGAAACATAGTTCTATCTGAAGAAACTTAAACCCAGAGCATGATGCTGCCACCTCCATGTTTCACTGTAGGTATGAGGTCCTTTTGGTAATTTTCATGCCATACTTACCTTTTCAAATTGTGCTTCAACTATTTAAGCTTGCTTTTATCAGAGGATAAGATATTCTGCCATGTCTGTGTTTAGTTTGTGTTTTCATTTCATGTCCTCTTGCCAGACCCAGACTCTTTTCAGGTTCACCTGGGCCGTGCCTAATGGTTCCCCTGTCCCACCTGTCTACAGCACCACATAAGCTCTATCCAGTCTGAATCTCTGCCAAACCAGCCTTGTACCAGTAGATGTCCAGCGTTTTTTCCTTGCTCTCGTTTGTCTTTAAGTTTAGGTCCCTGGACTGTTCTCATCTTGCCCTGCCCTCAACGGACCTTTCAGATACCTGGACATCGACCCATGCCCTGGGTATCCTGACATCTGCCTTTCTGTGTTTGAGCTCAGTCTGTTTTTAGACCCCGTCTTGGGATTTTGGATTGGTGTTCTACCTGTGGAGTCTTTCAGTTTACCGACCTGGATTACTGCCTCTGTCTTCATCACTGACAGCTTTTATTGTCAGCGTCTTTTTCTCTGCCAGAGTAGTGCTCTGCCAGCTGAAGAGGAGTGTAGAACAAATCCTCAGGTTCAGTTTGTTCAGAGTCCCCTGTCAACCATACTCTCTCTGACACCTCAGAGGCTGCTTCGTTCCCCCTGCTCGTCTCTCACTGCTGCTACGAAGTGGTGATATAATCAGAGCATCAACCCTGATTTCAAATAAATAAATCTATTCTCTTCAAATGCTTACTTGTGTGTTGTGGCCGAATTAACATGTCTTCAGTGTTATCTGTTACAATCTCAAGCAATGGTTCATGTCTGTAGACTCGATTGGGCACAGATTTCTTGGTTTTGTGTCGCTTTGTCAATCCATTGCTGTGTTTCTCCATCTCTCATGTCTGCTTGATTGTTTTTTGGCCAAATGTCTTTGAAGCACGTTAACATACCAAGGCTGGAGAGAATATTAATAATTAAATCCTGTTTGTTTGCATGTTTAGAGGGAGAATAAGCAATAAGAACCAACTGGAAGCAGATGTCAAGGTCCCTGAGTGGATTGAAGTATTCTTGGCAGGGGAAAGCATAGGAATAAGATATTTTACTTTTATAAGCATCATCTGACACATATTCACATGCATCCCCAATATTTTATCGTAAAACCTTCAGTCATGAACATTCTTGACAATCTCAGAGGCAGTTTGTGGAATAAAAGATGTTAGCTCAATCTAATCTCATCTAAATGAGATCCTTTTCAACCATGTTGGTCACATCGATCTTCAAGGTCGGTTCTTGTCTGTTCCTCTGTGCTTCAGCAGTTACAGCCACATGTTTAAAAAAATCAACACATGTTAACATGGGTGTTCATCTTTCACCTCTTCTTCCATAGTGATGATTCAGGTGATCTCCATCAAAATGAAAATTTTTCTATCCTTTTTTATCCACTGCTCTTTACATAAGAGCTTTTAAAGGACAGGAGAACATTACTGCTAAAAACACACATCATTCATAGAAAGTATTAAAGTCTGGGTAAAAAACGGCAATGATGGTCATCCTTTTTCTAAGTTTTATCTGGCTTTAAAGAAGACCTTCATCACTCCAGCGCCCAGGCTTTTACTCAGCACAATTGCTTGTTTGGAAATCACACTTTCACTCCAGATTATTGACCATCGCAAAAACATGATGTTCGCTGGGAAATTACAAGAGCTCTCTTTTCGTCTGGAAACAACTACAAATGGCCATCACTCTGACTTCCAGGATTTATTTCTTTGTTTATTTGCTGCTGTAAATTCTGCTCAATTCTCAACATTGTCCCAATAAAGATGATTCATAACTCATAAAGATTATACAGCCGGTCTTTACCCTGCAAATGATAAACATTATGGTGACTTACTGTCACCTAGAAGGAAATTATTATGAGTATCGACTACAGGAGAGCAAAAGAGGGTCAGAAATCATTTTCTTCCTCACAGTGAGCAAAAGCCTGAAAATAAATTATCACAGTTTCATCATTTGTCCCTTTAATAAATATTCGACATGTTTTCACCTTCCTTATCATTCTCCTCACTGTGTGTGGTGGAACGATAATCTTGTTATTACGATCAACACACATCAAACTTAGATGCCATTGGTTTCTTGTCTTTCCCATTTTGAAGAGTGGCTAAGAGAAATGGGCCTCTATGTCACGCTATATACAGTACAGACCAAAAGTTTGGACACACCTTCTCATTCAAAGAGTTGTCTTTATTTTCATGACTATGAATATTGTAGCTTCACACTGAAGGTTTCAGAACTATGAATTAACACATGTGGAATTATATACTGAACAAAAAAGAATGAAACAACTGAAAATATGTCTTATATTCTAGGTTCTTCAAAGTAGCCACCTTTTGCTTTGATTACTGCTACGCACACTCTTGGCATTCTGTTGATGAGCTTCAAGAGGTAGTCACCTGAAAAGGTTTTCACTTCACAGGTGTGCCCTGTCAGGTTTAATAAGTGGGATTTCAAGCCTTATAAATGGGGTCTGAGACCATCAGTTGTGTTGTGCAGGAGGTGGATACAGTACACAGCTGATAGTCCTACTGAATAGACTGTGAGAATTTGTATTATGGCAAGAAAAAAGCACCTAAGTAAAGAAAAACGAGTGGCCATCATTACTTTAAGAAATGAAGGTCAGTCAGTCCGAACAATTGGGAAAACTTTGAAAGTGTCCCCGAGTGCAGTCGCAAAAACCATCAAGCGCTACAAAGAAACTGGCTCACATGAGGACCGCCCCAGAAAGGAAGACCAAGAGTCACCTTTGCTGCGGACGATAAGTTCATCCGAGTCACCAGCCTCAGAAATCGCAGGTTAACAGCAGGTCAGATTAGAGAACGGGTCAATGCCACACAGAGTTCTAGCAGCAGACACATCTCTAGAACAACTGTTAAGAGGAGACTGTGTGAATCAGGCCTTCATGGTAAAATAGCTGCTAGGAAACCACTGCTGAGGACAGGCAACAAGCAGAAGAGACTTGTTTGGGCTAAAGAACACAAGGAATGGACATTAGACCAGTGGAAATCTGTGCTTTGGTCTGATGAGTCCAAGTTTGAGATCTTTGGTTCCAACCTTCTTTGTGCGGCGCAGAAGAGGTGAACAGATGGACTCTACATGCCTGGTTCCCACCGTGAAGCATGGAGGAGGAGGTGTGATGGTGGGTGGGGGCTTTGCTGGTGACACTGTTGAGGATTTATTTAAAATTGAAGGCATACTGAACCAGCATGGCTACCACAGCATCTTGCAGCGGCATGCTATTCCATCCAGTTTGTGTTTAGTTGGACCATCATTTATTTTTCAACAGGACAATGACCCCAAACACACCTCCAGGCTGTGTAAGGGCTATTTGACCAAGAAGGAGAGTGATGGGGTGCTGCGCCAGATGACCTGGCCTCCACAGTCACCGGACCTGAACCCAATCGAGATGGTTTGGGGTGAGCTGGGCCGCAGAGTGAAGGCAAAAGGGCCAACAAGTGCTAAGCATCTCTGGGAACTCCTTCAAGACTGTTGGAAAACCATTTCAGGTGACTACCTCTTGAAGCTCATCAACAGAATGCCAAGAGTGTGAGTAGCAGTAATCAAAGCAAAAGGTGGCTACTTTGAAGAACCTAGAATATAAGACATATTTTCAGTTGTTTCACACTTTTCTGTTCAGTATATAATTCCACGTGTTAATTCAGAGTTTTGATGCCTTCAGTGTGAAGCTACAATATTCATAGTCATGAAAATACAGAAAACTCTTTGAATGAGAAGGTGTGTCCAAACTTTTGGTCTGTTCTCTACATGTAAAACCAGATGTTTTCATACACAACAGTTTTCCCTAACGGTCTGACATTAAATCTGACTAAACTCTTCCTAGTTCTGGTGATGTCACGGCTTTATAAGCTTCTGATAGGTTTGTTCGCAACATCTGAGTTTAATGGAGGCCCACCTGTGGTTGTATTTTAAGGCAACAGCTCAAACACTCTGGTTCCTTATGTAACATCACAGAAAATCAAATCAGCCAAAACATCAGGAAGAGAACATAATCATAACGCTCAGGAAGTTCTGTGTCCCAGAGATAAACAGGTTCTGGTGGGAAACACATAAATCAACCCCAGAACCTAAGCTAAAGACCTTATGTAGATGCTGGTTGAAGATGGCGAGAGTGTCATTATCCCCAGTGAAACGAGTCCTGGAGCAACATTGGCTGAAAGGCCACTCAGAGAGGAAGAAGCAATCACTCTAAAAGCAACATAAAACGCAAGATTACAGTTTGCAGATGCAGTCAAGGACAAGAGGTTAATTTTTAGTATTTTAACTCACCACCTTCACATCTGACAATTATTTTCACAATGTTAATGATGCTAGCCTTTGCTGAGGTCTCTGAATGTCCTCCTGCTGGCAGTCTGATCTAATCCCAAAAGAACAACAATGGACAATCAAAGTGATTACTAGAACAAAGAAAACATGTCTTGTATTTTGAGATAAGAGGATATCTGTGTGAGCCAGATAACACACAGGAACAACTGTTGGTTAGAGAGCCTGAGCGGCTCCAGGATCCAGCAGCTGGGTGTCCTGATCAGCTCCTTTTCTATGCAGCTTTCCCTCCATGATGATCACTCTCCTTTGAAGGCCATCATTCCCTTGTTTCTCAGCACAAGAAACTGAAGGAACCTGGTTGTTCAAGTGGTGGAGAAGATAGATGGCTGTGAGAGAGAGCGGTGGGGGAAATGTTTTATTCAGGCTGAATAAGTTTAATGGCAGAGGGACACACACAAGATGTGACAGAATGAGTCCAATATGACCCTCAACATTCACTCAGAGAGTCCCGGCTGAGAGCTGAAACATGCAGCAGGAGTCTGCTGATATTTCTATGTTGATCTAATTATAAACTTGCCCGTCTGTCTGTAACTGCTCTGTTGACATCCTTCATACAAGTTGGTTTCTTGCCTTTCACTCATGTTTCCTCCCATGAAGCCATGATCCATCAGTCATCATTGTTAGAGTGGGACAAATACAGTTATTTCAACATTTAACTACCACAAATAGACAGAAATTTTCTTTTCTTTCTTACCTCATGAGCCTGAAAACCAACCAGATTAAACACTAAATCTGAAATATTTGAAATGCAATAAAATAAAAGGACTCTGACTTTGACTAATCTGGATACAGTGTGAACTACAACAATTTCATGTTTTATGCAATGAAACTATTAATTTTGCTGATATAAATCTGTTACTGGGCTGCACAGCTCTGCAGTTGGTAGCAGAGTTAGCTTGTAGCAAGAAGGTCTTGTTCAGCCATCCGGGGGAAGCTCCGATCACAGCTGCTGCTCCTCTGCATCCAAAGAAGTCGGTTGAGATGGCCTTTCACTCATTTTTCTGGGTGCATCCTACTGGAAGGAGGTGGCAGAACCAGAACTGGTTAAAGAAACTATGTTTTCTCTCTGGGAACCCCTGGGAATTTTCCTGAACAAGCTGGAGAGTGTCACTAGGGAGAGGAGTGTAGGGTTTCCCTCTTGAGTCGGTTATGCTCACAACCTGGACCCGTATTCACAAAGATTCTCAGAGTCCTCTCAGAGAGCTCCTATCTTAGTGAGAAGGTGTGGTTGACCCTGTTGCTAGGTGTGATGTCTTCCAAGAGCTGTGATTGGTGGTTGCAAAAAACAAAACAAAAAAAGCCAAAAGCGGTCCTAATCAATGGAGAGAAATTAACCAATCACAGAATTTAGACTGGATTCAGAAATGTTGAAACCAAGATAATAAAACTTAGCAAAATTAAATTAATTGTCAGACAGCATCAAAATGTTTGGATGAGTTCATTTATAATAGGCGACTGTGGCTCAGTAGGAAGAGTAGTCGTCTTGCAATCAGAAGGTTGTGGGTTCTATTCCAGCTTCCTCCTGCCATATGTCGATGTGCCCCTGGGCAAGGCACTTAACCTCAAGTTGCCTACCGATCTGCGTATCGGTGTATGACTGGAAAAGCGCTATATAAGTTCAGTCCATTTACATACTCATCATTATTTTGATTTGCTTATTTACCCACCATGCTGGTCGTTTCCCTACTTCATCTATTTCATATTAATGTGAACACTCAGCTGTCAGCATTTTACTGAGATCTCCTTCTTTTATAATGAGGTTTAGTTTGGTAAAACGACCAAAATAAGAAAAAACAAAGAAAAAAAGGTGGAAAAATCTGGACAGAGGAGCAGAGGTTGCTGGTGGAGGAGAAGAGAGGAGTGTTGAAAGGTAGATTTGGTCCTGGGATCACGGTGGGAACAAACATGCATTCCCTGCAGATCAATGCGTCGTTCCCTCTGCTTTCAGCACCAGGCTGGAATGTGAGCAGCTCTGGTACCTGCCGGTACCTGGTGGTACCTGCTGCATTCAGAAGCTAGAGAGGAGATAGCAGCACACCAGAGAACTTCTCCACAGATGGGGAGCGTTGTAGACAACCATTTAGGCTGCTGATATCATCATGTACAACACAGCAAATACTGATTCACCTCATTTACATCTTCCTTCTCTGTATATAATCCTTAGAATATTGTCCTGTATCTTTTCTAGAGTTTGTATTTATGCATGTATGTTGTCTTCAACATTTCTCAATTTTTTCTAAATGTTTATTTTTGAAAGCATTTTATAGTCTGTAAATAATATCTTCTGTATTTTAATAATAGTAATACATTTTTATTTGTATAGCGTTTTTCTAAAAACTCAGACACTTTACAAGAATCAAGCAAAATTACAAAAAGAGCAGTTAAGAACATCGTACAAATGAAGGAAGAAAAAACTAGTAAATACATAGTCATACATTAAAAGCTGTTCTGAAAAGGTGAGTTTTGAGATTCTGGATAGGTCTGTACAGTCATGGATGTGTTTGGGGAGAGGGTGGGAGCAGCTGTGGAGAAGGCTCTGTCACCGTAGGTCTGGTGCTTGTTTTTATTTTTCATTTCATTTTATTATTTGTATAGTTTTTCAGTATTTATTTATGATAATTCATTATTTTGTCTATTATTTATCTTTACTAGAGGTTAACCTTCTACCTGTCCTGCTGCTGAAACTATTTAATTTAGCCCTAGAGGGATAATAGAGTTTATCCTATCTCTATATTGATAATTATAGAGGTTATATTGTTCGGAGAATATCTCTCCTTTCTCTCTGTCTTTCCACCATCTTAAACACTCTTTAGGCTCACTAAAAGTCCTCCTCACTACTCTTAACATTTCCTCATGTCACGAACACTTAAGGCCTAAGACGGAAAATTCAAAGAAAATCTGAGAATTCAAGGAATTCTCAGATTTTTTTTTATGAGTGAGAACAATAAATCTCGGACTTACCATTATTTATCTGACTCCTGGCATCTCCTTCTCTGCACTTTGGTCCTACCCACAACCGCATGACAAGCAGTCTTCAAGTATCTTGTGATCTCTTCATCCTTCTTTCTTTCCTCCATTCTTTTCTCCTTCTCTCCCTTTTTCCTTTTGCCCCATCTTTCTCTCTTTCTTGCTTCCTTTTCTTCCCTTTTCATTTCCGTCCCCGTGTCCATTACAATTGAAACGATCCCAAACCAGTTTCCAATATTTTTTTTTTTACATATATACATATATCAAGCGGAACGTTTGTTGTAATGCTCCACTCGTGAAAGTAAATCTGTTGGGCTTCGTCTTGGCAGACAACAATTCTGAGTGCTACCCTTGCCGGACAGGACACATAAAAAAAAATTAAATAAAAAGTAAGAAAACCTCCCCAGTGGGAGAATACCGGGAGAAAATGAGATTCGCCCTGAGATTTCCTAAAGCTCTGGCCTTGCTGTTGCTTCATGTTGTCTGGAGGACTAGGAAAACGCTGGTGGAGGCGCAGAGAGTGTGCTCCTATCACCAGGAGATTCAGTTCAATTCAAAAATACTTTATTAAATACTTATAATATCATGAATATAGATCTGCAGCTGTTCAGTAGATCCGAATGAAAAGATCTCACCTAAAATTCAGCCAATCCACACTTCAGATGTTATATTTTTTAACAGATAAAGTTTTTTCTGAGATAAATATTAAAATAAAATCAGTGGACTTTCCACAGAGATCTGCATATTTGATGCCATGTTCCAATGAATGAGGCAGCAGCTACAGCTGCTTCCCCATCTTCCAAACTCTTCACTGTTAAATAATAATGAATCTGTTTTTGGTTTCAGGTTCGAGTAGAATTAGCCTCTTATGTTATGTTTAATTTCTGTGTTCATACAAGAGGTCAAAGGTGAGCACTGGTGTGAACAGAGAAGCATATGGTACCAGTAAAACCTGCGACATCGAGTGAAACCATCACATCAGGGTGTAATCTAGACAAAAGGCTTTACAGTGATTTTTTTTCCCTTCCTAATCTGAGAGAAGGGGGATTAAATCTGTTGCATAGCGACTGTGACATCACTGCCGACCCATTTCACAACGCACAATCAAAAAGCGAGCCGCTGTTCTGCTTTTTTCTTTTACACCTGCAAGACACTGCAGCAGAGAGCTTTCTATGAGAGAGGAAAGTCCATGGACTCTCTCCATGTCTCCATGTTCTGTGTTTCCATTAAGGCTGCCCCCCGAGATCCCACTTCACTCTCTGTTGTCGCCACTCCCGCTCTCAGGAAACACACAACAACATGGTGACATAAAACGGCTCAAGGAAAAGAAGAAAGTGTCCTGGAACAACACTGCAGCAGCCTCGTCCACCGATATTCCAAGGCTAAAACTGAAGATCTTGTAAAAGAAATGTGAAAGTTCAGCCAGGTTGCGGCAGTCCTTGAACGTTTACACAAAATGATCCACAACAGAACAAATTATTCATTTTTAGGATAATTATTTATTGAGTCTTACAGTTTTGAGGACATCAACCACAGGGTTTTTATAACCATTACCAAGCTTCTGGCATCATTCTGGATGTTTTTTTGACCACTAGCAGGATAGGTGGAGCTCATTAAATATGGTCAGCTTTCTGTCATGGACCTCGCCACACATTTGGGTTGAGGTCAGAACTTTGGGAAAAGACTTCCCAGTTTAACGTTGGGCTGGGTGATTTGTCAAAAAAAAAGTTGGGACATGTGTTTGGGATCAGCTGTGTCCAGGTTTCTAATTATCCAGCTGCTGATTCCCGATCACTTTGCAACACACCAGTACCACTGTCAAGGAAACAAACCCAGAGCATGATGCAGCCGACACCATGCTTGGCAGCTGGTTCAGTGCTCAAACTTCTGTCTACAGAAAGATAACTATAGTTATCAAGTTTTACAACAATTATTCATTTTATTAAATAAGGAAAATCGTTCCAAACCAACCTGGCTCTATGAGAAAATGTATTTACACCCTAAATCTTTTAACTGTTTGTTCCACCCCTGGCAACAACAACTGACATCAAGCAATTGTGATAACTGCTAATGAGTCTTTTACATTACTGTTTAGGATTTTGACCCACTCTGCTTTGCTGAATTGTTTTAATTCCAACACGTGAGGTTTTCTCAGCATGAACAGCCTGTTTAAGGTCACTCTGCAGCATCTTGATTAGATTTAAATCAAAGGCTTTGACTAGGCCACACAAAAATCTGTATTCTTTCCTTTTTGAGTGATTCCGAGGTGGACTTGCTGATTTATTTTAGATCATTGTCCTTCTGCAGAACCTAATGCTTTAGTGGAAGGTCACAAACTGATGATCAGACATTCTCTATCTGGATCTTCTGGTAAAGAGCAGAATCCATGGTTCCATCAATTACAGCAAGTTGTTTGGGTCCTAAAGCAGCAAAGCAGCCCCAGACCATCATTCTACCACCACTATGTTTAATTTTAGGCGTGATGTTTAATTTTTTAAAGTCTGTGTTAATTTTACATCAGATGCAACGGGACGAAAACTTCCCAAAAATAACTCTTTGGGATCTTTAATACATTTTCACTGGTAAACTTGATATAGACCTTTGTGTTCTTTTGGGTCAGCAGTGGTTCTGGCCTTGGAACTTTCCCATGGAGGCCATTTTTGCCCAGTCTCTATTTATTGTTTTAAAATAGTTAACTCTGACCTTAATTGAGGGAGTAAGATCTGCAGAGCTTTAGATGTTGTTCTGGATTCTTCCGTGACCTCCTGAATGACTCTTTGAGTAATTTAGATTGGCCCACCATTCATGGTAAGGTTCACTAGTGTTTCATGTTTCCTCCATTTGTGGATTATGGCTCTCGCTGTGGTTCTCTAGAATACCGAAGCCTTAGTTTTGGCTTTGAAACCCTTTCCCGACTGATGGATGTCAATGACCTTGTTTCACATCTCTTTTTGGAGATGGTCTTTGAATTTATACAGGTTATTTTTGTCTGATATTAGAATAACTTTAATGATCTCAAACTCTGAGGTGTGATAAAGTAAGTGAAAGTGTAAGTGAAATAAACACATCTTCACAACACTGTGATCTAACCATGTTAGAGCCTCATCTGTGGACAGAAATGAAGCCAACTGGTTTTTTGTTTTTCCCGGGCCCTGCTCTTAGAGTTTTTTTTTTCCAATTTTTAATCTCCCCTTTTTTCCTATGTAAGGGTGGGAAGCATTTATGTCGGCTGCTATCCATCCCAACCCAAGTCTTGAGTATGACACAGTTTTAAGTGCTCTCATGTGTATCGCATCCGTGTTTTTTTTCCAGTCGGCTGCCAGCAGAGCTCCTTTCCATCAGCTTGCATTTAGCTGCTTGATTTTCCCCAAGGCTGGGTCTCCTGATCTGAATCTGTTTGATGAATCATTCAGAGGAAGATGAACTCTGCTTAATTTGAGTCATGCCCCTCGGCTAGGGGGAGCAGTCATGCTCTTCTCGCTGGTTAAACGTGGGTGAAGAGGCTGTGATTAAGGAGAGTCCTGAAATGGTGATTAAGGAGAGTCCTGATGGCTAAATTGGACCAGCCTGGTAGCCAGTCTTCATTGATTGCACATTGCACCAGTAAGAGCAGAGTGTGAAGATTCAATTACGGGGGAAAGGGACAAAAGTTTTTTCCTCAAAATATTGAAAATGCACAAAAACCTTATGGGGGGGAAAAACCAGATTTCCCAAAAGGGAAAAAAATTTGGGTTGTGGGAAAAACGCTTGTAAACTTTTTGGGCCTGGCAAAAAAAAAAAAAAAAAAGTTTTTTTTGGTTTTGGGGGGGAAACCAAGGACCCAACGGAAATCCAGGGTTAAATTTTTCAGCAATTACCACCAAAAAGGGAAAACAAAACCAAAAATTTTCCAACGGGGAAAAAATAAAACTTTTGGAGGGGAATGAAGGGAAGCTGCCCCTGAAAAGGGATTTCGGGCGGGAACCCGGATTTTGTACCCAAAAAAAACAAAAAACCCACGCCCTCCCCAAAAATCAGGGCCCCAGAATTAAATGGGGAAAACCTCAATTTCCCCCTTTTTTCCCCCAGAACTTTTTCCGTCGGTTTGGGGGGGCTTTCCACAGGGGTCAAAATAAACCAGGGCCGGGCTGCTAAAAAGCCAAAACCCTTTTGGGTCACTCAGGGGCCAAAATAAAAAAACCCCGCTTTTTTAAATGGTGCAAGGGAGGGCCCCAAACCCTTGGGCTAAAAGGGGTTAAACGTTTTGTTCCCCGGAGAAGGTTTTCCCCCCCGGGGTTTGGTGTGGAGAACCCCCCAAAGGGAACTTTCCCACCCCGGGCCCGGGTTCTTTTGGGCCCAAAGGGGTAAAAGCTTTGGGGGTGGATTCAGTGTTTTTTTTGGGGTTTGGCCCAAAATCATGGCTTTCCCCTTGGGCCCCAAATTACTTTTTGCTAAAATGGCCGGGCTATCCCCAAGGACTCCCGGGAACCCATTTTTGGGGACCTTTGGTTGAAACCCAAAGGGTTTAAAAAATTGTTCCTAAAGGGCGGTGGCCCGTGTACCCGGTGAAAATGAAACCAAAATACCAAAGCAAGACCGGAAAGGGGAAAATTGGGTTTGAGGACAGGGAAAGTGAAGTTTTGAACATTCCCCCCCAGGGGCCGGGGCCACAGCCCACCAGATTAAATAAAAATTGACCCCATTTTGGGGGGTTTTTTTGGGGGGGAACCCCGAGTCAGGAAAAATTTTCCCCCCCAAAAAGTTCCTTTAGTGCCCCGGGCCACTACCCCGGGAAAGAAAAATGGTTTAAAATTTCCCTTTTTGCCCACGGGTGCGGGGATTTTTTATATGTAAATTCCCCCAAGATAAAAATTTGACGCTGAAATTTGGCCGCAAAAGGAGGCCCTACACCACACTAATAAATTATGTGGCCCCTAAAACCAGGTGTTTCATTTTTCATTTTTTCCAAACCCCTGTATTTTTTTTTTACTTTTTAAGGTTATTTCTTTTAAAAAACCCATCTTTAAGCTGGCACAGCTTAAGCTGGTGCCCTTTCAGTCTTTTTTTTGTAGGCACCCCAAAACCAGTATTTCCCCAAAACCCAAGGTTTTTCCACTGGACCAGGAGCTTTTTGTGGGGTCAGGGCCTTTCTGACTTGGGAATCTGCTATTCCCTGAAGAAAAATAAAGGGTTTTTTTTTTTTTTGGTTTAAACGAGCTTAAACCCATTTTAAAATACACTTCATCATAAGAAAATTTTGCGGAATTTTTTACACCCAAAAAACCCCTTCCTTTTATCATCATTTGACTGGGGAAATTTTTTCTCAGTCTTTTCCATGATCTCGGGTTTTTTAATGCAGTTTCCCAAATTCCACCCCTGAAAACAAAAAATTTTTTCATCTAGTCGTGCATTCATGTTGGAGCTAGATGGTGCCACTGGACCCATCATCACTCTGTGAGCTCAGCGATTATTCCCACCTGTCGTGGGGGCTGATGCGGTTGTTTTGGTAGTACTGACGGGACTTAGGGGTTGTTTGGTGGGAAAAAAAAAATAAAGTTGACCTTTTTTGGGTTTGACATGATTCCCCTTTGGGCCAAAATTTTTTTCTGGAGCCCTGGGGGGGGTTTTTAACTTTGGAAAGTTTTGGGGAGTTTTCCCTGCGGGCTGACCCAGAACACAATTTTATCCCCAAAACTAAAGAATAGACCCTTGGTTAAAAAAAATTGTTTAAAACAACCCAAAAAGGGGGTTCTCGGGAAGGAAATTCCGGAAAACCAAAACCCCTACTATGTTTTTTCTGGCCCTTGTGCCACAGTCGGAAGAGGTTTGCTTAGGGGTTGGGTTTTTTCCGGGTTTAAATCTTTTATTTACAGAACCCGGGCAAGAGGGGGAAAAATAACCCCCAAGCCTTTGGAGGGGGTCGGTGGGAAATGGAAAATGCTATATAACTTCAGTCCATTTACATTCATCATTTAAAATATACAATTATATGTGGATTAGGGCCATGACAGTGATTTGATTTCTCTTCAACCATGATTTTATGCCTTTATCATAAAAATGAATACATATCTAATCATACAATGAAAAAACAACAATAATAACATTGTTTTTTTTATGTTCTTCTTTTCAAAATGAAAATATTGTAATTGTTTTATCGGGTTGGTCCATGTCTGTTTTTCAATTTGTGTTTCTCATCATAAAGCAAGATGTTACCTGTTTTTGTTTTAAAATGCAAAATGTCAACTTGAAATATTAGTAGATTTCCTGCTTTTTAGGTCAAACACAGATGAGTTCAAGTACAATGGAAAAAAAGCGAAGAATGCCCTGAAAAATCCCTCTTTTGTGTGTTTTCAAAACTTAAAGGAACGTTTTATAAAACTCAAACTGTTCTTTTTTAATAATCTCAGTTTAGTAACGAATAATCCAGTTGAGGTCTTTAAACTTTAAACTACAGATGGACAGACCTCTTAAAAATACCCTTTAATTTAGCACCAAATTATTAGCTACAAACCAAATAAGTTCAGCATCATCAGGCATATGCAATGTAGAGAAATAAACAATGGTAGTTTAATTAAGGGTGTAACTGAAAATAACCTTTAAATTTCTAATTATTCATATCCCACCCCTCTGTGGCTGCCCTGGGCAGTATGACATAGCCCATTATGGGCTGTGACATCACAGGATGAATCTGCTAGTTGAGTTTTGGGGGGCTTATTGCTGGTGACTATATGCTTTTATTTCAAATATAGTCAGAAGATCAAATAAAATTAGAATTTATCTGTGTTTGATGCTAAAATCGACTCATTTCAGTTTCATACTCCTTGTCTGTGTTTTTACTGGAAGTTTCTGAGCGGAAGCTCTGTTGGATCATGCAGTTTTAGTGTCTAGAAGGTAGATCTTCCAGCTCCCAGTTTTAGTCCATGAGGCAGACACCCTGTCTACTTTTAAGGCAAGGCTAAAAAAATTCTTTTTGATAAAGCTTATAGTTAGAGTGGCTTAGGTTATCTTGAACTATCTTTGTAGTTATGCTGCTATAGGCTTAGGCTGCTGGAGGACATAATGACCACTTTGCCTCACTCTGCTATATTCTCCTACTACTCTCCATTTTTTTATGTTCTCCTTCTCGAGATGATACTCTTTCAGTGTCTTTCAGTGTTTAACCCTGTCTCTGTCCTAGACATAGCTATTGGCTGAGCTTTTGCTGTGACTAACTTCATGTGATTTCTTTCATCCTTTAGCCTTGAAAACTGGCTGATTTATCTGCTTAGCTGTCTTTCTTAGATGAAGCAACTGGAGAAGCTACTACTATCTTTAACATTCTACTTTTCTTTCACATTGAAAGTACTCCTGGATCAGTGCTTCTGTGTTCCTTTGTGTGTTCTGTTGGATGTTTTTTTTTTTTCTGTTAAAGGGTAGTTTTCCTTTCCACTGTCTCTGCATGCTCACCCAGGAGTGAATGCTGCAAGTCACTGACTCGATGCAATCTGCTGGGCTTTCTTAAATTGAAACCTTTTTAACCAATTATTATAATATACTAAACTTGACTGCACTGTTTGATAATTAGGAACAATAAGAATGTAATTGACTTGAAATCTGCATGAGTCGATTGAATTGACTTTGTAAAGTGCGTTGAGACAACTGGGGCTGTGAATTGGCGGTATATAAATAAACTTAATTAAATTTTATAGTACTTGTGCGGTGCCCTTCGGGTGCTTAACAGGCAGCTTTAGTTGTTCTCCGCCCAGTCCGAACGCTTATCGGGCCGCTGACGGAGCTCCACCCGCCGCTCCACATGCTGCAGGGCAAGTGGAGGGGCAGGAGCTCCAGCTGGTGCTTGGCGGATGACGCGGGATCAGGTGGAGGCAAAGCTCCTTACTGCGGGAGGGCGAAGCTCAGAAAGCCTTCTCTCTTTCCGCTGGCAGCAGCTGTATGAGCAGCACCGACCTCTCCAGGAGCAGCGGCTGTACACTGACGGGCTGCCCCGACGCTCAGAACCGTGGAGCGGGCTGCAGGCTGCACTGCGCCCGACAAGGAGGCTCGGAAAGCGTTTTGCAGGAGCTTCAGGTAAAACGGATTCCTGTCTGTCTAATCTGCTGCACAGGTGCGCCTCCTCGGTCAGAAGTTGATCCTTCAGAGTTCAGTTAAGCTTAAAAGAAGAACAATAAAACAGATTTACTGCAGGAGGACAAACGGAGACAGATTAAATCTGTATGAGCTGGGATCTGAAGAGCTGCTCCTGCTGCTGCAAATGTGCCTTTTCCTTTTATTAAGCCTATTCATGCTTTAAATGTTCAGTTTAATTATCAGCCAATTTATGCGTGCATTTATAATATTTTGCACAGTTTTGTGCAACAAAAACATGCAAAATGTGTTCTGTTATTTGTTTTTCAGAGTGCAAAGTTGATACAAGCTGCATGTTTAACTTTTAACACAAGCAGGTGGCTTATTGCACAGAGGTGCTCCAGGGAGAAGAGATTTCCTGTGTTGGTTGCAGGTTTCAGCAGGCAGCCTGGATGCAAGCTGAAAACTGTATGCCCCTGTATGTTGGCACGAATAAGGACGTGTGCATCCTGACACTTTAAAACACTCAGATAAACAGTTTTCTCCATGTGGCGCTCTGAACTCTGTGAAGATGTTTTATATCTGCATCAGCATTCAGAGCTGGACGCCGCTTCAGCAACGAGGGGCAAAATATGAAGATCTGTGTGGAGTTTCCTTTAAATAGCACGAATACATCTTTAATTTACTTCGATCCGTCTCATGTGTGCTTTTTAGTCACTTCAATACCTTCCTCGTCTCTGAGCTGCAGCTGCTGGACTTCAAAGATGTTTCTCCTCCTTATTACTCAGGGATCTATATATTTAAAGCCATCCGGTGATTAGGTTGTCCTGCAGAGCTCACCTTTATTCCAGTTAACTTTAAATTTCTAACATTTAGATCAAACCACACCGAGGCAGATCATTTGTTATGCGAATGAAAAGTTTAATCATTTATTGCCTGAAGATGTCTCACTGCAGGCATGTTGGCTTGTTTTGAATTGAAATCCTGGCAGATTTTACCTTTATTTACCTGCATCAAAACTACAAAATCGACTATTTTCAGTCTATAAATGCACCAGCCAACAGCATGTACTTTGAAGAACTTTTTGTAGTTGAATAAAAAATAGTTGAAGATTATGGGCAGATGCTTTGATGCATAAATGGGGATAAAGGTGTGATTTTATTTTTACGTTTTCTGTTTGATTTTAGACTCTTTTCTCCATCAAAGAACTTGTAAGAGATTTTTCCTCTTCCTTTTTTTTATTCCTTAGATTCCAGAATCGGAATGAGCAGATGGGACCTCAAAAAAAACTAGAAATCTGTATCTTTCAGAAGTAGTTAGATTCCTAATTTAATGCTGGATTTAAGAAATAATGCTTGATATCTATCAAACCGCAGAACCTTATCTTATCTTACCTTTTCTTATCCTCTATGTAAAACACTTCGGTCGTGCTCCTGTCTCTTTAAGAACTGTCTCTTGAATGATTGGTCAACAGATTTATAGGTAACTGTTTGAGCTTTTCTTTTTCTTAGCCAAAATAGCAACTTGTCTGAGCAGAATATAGAAATGTTACATTATCTGTTTTGTGTTCAGTTTAAACTGAGAATGACAAAGATGTTGCAGAGTTTTCTCCAGTTGGATATGGCCTAAAGTAGCACTAACCCTCCCCTACTTGTTGCTGCTAGCTGCCAGTCAGCTGGGTGTGTCAACTAAATAAGAGGCGGTTTAGATAATTTGGTAACTACAAAAATAGCAAAGTTGTCTGATGAGCTGTTGTTAGCTTGTGAATTTAGAATTTAGTTTATTTTAGCGTTAGCCATGCTAACTCCTATAGATTGTTGTGTTTGCTTTCAAACTGCGTTACCTTCAGCTGAGTCATGGTGGCTCTCATCTACACTCCAAGATATGACCAGCTGTGGAAAACCAGCTGCTTCTTAGGTGGTTATACACAGCTGACTAACAGCTTGCAACAGGTGGGAGAGGGGCAGTGCTACTTTAGATGACATGCAGCTGGAGGAGACTCTGAGGATCCTTTAGAGGATGTGGTGCAAAAAAGGTTAAACAGGAACCGGCCCATTAACGCCTCGTATGGAGAGGAATCAGTGCATTCAGGGGCTTTACTAGGACCTGGTAATTTGCTCCAATAGTAATTTAAAAGCACTTTAAATGAAGAAGACAAAGCTAACAGAGTAAAGCAGAGGACCCCTCTGAGTCATAAAGCTGTGTAAAGATAGAGAAGGTTTAAAATCAGCAGATTAGAGCAGAGGAAAATGAACTTCTGCGTCATGATCCAAGTCTGAGGATCTATAACAGTTTAAACAAACTCCACCCCAACACAACAAACATCTTAGAGTTGGATTTCTTCATTTTAAAAAAAATATAATTTATTATTCAATGGATGTTTGGAACAGCCGGGAATTTCCTGTTATCTACAGGAATGTTCTGTTTCTCTGCTTATGTTTCCTGCTGTCTGAAGTGGAAAATCCATTTAGCCACACATGTTTGGTTCTATAGGCATTATTGTGTCATGTGGCCTTTATCGCCACCTATTTATCCTTCTTGCCGGAGGCGTCTTTTTTGCCTGTGCGGTGAAATGTCTAAAAGCAGAGATAACCTAATTGTCCTCACATGGTGGATAAAAACAGGAGAGGAGGCTGAAGCTCGCCTGTCCCATATGCTCTGGAGTGATGGGTTTCCTTTTTAAATGTCGGGCAATGTCCGATCGGCTGGCACTGAAAGAACCCATTGGCCCTGCTGAGGTTATGTATGATGACCACTCGGGGCAGCAAATCTTTAAGTCAACATCACAAATAAACAGTTGAAGGAGAAACTGATCCATTTCGCAACAAACATGTCAGCAACAAGCTGCTGGTCCTTGCAGTGCATCTAACTTTGATTATTTCTTGCCATGATGCAACATTGGTCTTGTTTTGCCCTGATCCTACAGCTCCTGGGGTCTGGGGTGTAACATCTACAGCCATAGGTTCCATTTACTTCTGAACGCTGAGAGTCAGGAACAACCTCAACCAGACAAAGTAGCTGCTTCCTCATATCCCTCGCTACAGACAGGGAAGCAATGAAAAATCAAAAAGGTTCTGATGCTAATCAGTAATGGTATACTAATAAGATTGGACTCGTTCATGTAAAGTAGTCCAAAGGAGACTCACAGCAGACCCATCAGAGCTTTAAGTCCCACCTTACTGGGTCTTGGTTCTCACATCGTCTGGAGAAGTGAAGGTCCACAAAGCTCGATGCATTCCAAGGTTTTGGTGGCACCATATTGGGTTCTGGGTGGAGCAGGGTAAAAGGTTAGCAATGATATGGCTTGGTTGTTTGGAGTTTAAAGCAGGACTGGGCTTACAGTACCATGATGGAGTCAGATTTTCCAGGTTTTGCACTGGAAGAGGTGCCGTCTTGGCTGTGTGTGATAGGATCGTCATGAGAATGTGCCTCAGACTTATAGTCACTGGTGAAGATGTAGGACAGGTGCTCAGGGTTGGTAAAGGAGGTTCTCCATATTGGGTCAGGCTGTAGTGTGGTCTTCATCCAGTGTGAAGGTACACTAAGTGATGGAAATAGAATCACTAACTTTTCATTCTGTTCGAATGTTCAACACAGTCTTCTGGAAGTACCAGAGCTTACAAGGACACTTTTAGGAACTTTAACTTTTCCAAAAGTAGAAATATGCAGAAATGACTTCACCAAACTGCGATACCTTCACCTGTCAATCCTTTCTGCACCATGACAGGTGATGTCTTCGGGTTTCACTCTCCACCCCGAGTCCCACTCTGATGACCGGCCGACCTCATCAGGTGTGATTTTAATGCAGAAGGTGTTAATGCTGTGAGAAGCACTTCAAGCACGAGTCAAAGCAGGAGAAGCTTGGATAGAAAGTTCTCACACTTGCTTGTTTTCGTGGACCAAACACGGCAAATTTACAGCTACGTCTCTCAAGCTGCAAAACATGTAAAATAAGCCATGAATATTCAGCTTTAACGTAAATGCTGTTTAAATCAAACAAAATATGCTTTTCTTTTGGCAGCCGAGTTGGAACTAATCATTATGTAACTGGAGAAAGATTACAAAAGATCAGTAATTTAAACAACTCTAAAAGCATTTGAGGATAAAGCATAAAACCTAAGAAGCAGACATTTTCTTTTTTTTGTTTTTGTTAATATGTTGGGCTTTAGTTTGCATCCACTTATCAAGGTGTAAATATAATTTTTATTTAGGTATTTTAATAGTCAGTCAGACTGACTGACTGACTGACTATTTTTAACAGGCCCCCATGGGACCACAGTATTGTGTCCCATGGGGGCCCATGGGGGCCTGTTACTTCAGGTTGAGCTCCCAAGGCCGAACAGAGAGGAATTCAGCGTTCCTTCCTTAGATAAAGCAGCAGCAACGACTGAAACATGTTCCCCCTGACAGGCACCAACCTCCTCTCCACGACGGAGAGCAGAGCAGGTGCATGATGGCAGCTGACGGCACGCCACCTGTCAGTCAGAGGCTTCAGGTCTCCTCAGTCCTTTCTGCAGGACCTGCAGGGCATGATTTAATGACTTCCTGATTCTAAAAGCGTGTTGAGTTAACGTCATCTGCTTCAACGTCAGCACACAATCTGTTGTATCTACAATAATGTCTGCAGCTGATTATTAAATGGGCTCCTATCCAATCTTCAGGTGATCTCCCGCGTTGTTTTCATCAACCAGGCCCTGATACGAGGCCTCCCTGCAGTAATTAGCCTCAGAGCATGTTCATGTTCAGGTTATATAACAGTGTTTACAGTGGACCTGTCATGTGATTCCCAGCTGATCGAACGCTGCTGTCTGCTCAGATCTGGGATCCCTGTCGTGTGAATGCTCTGCAGAGCTGCAGAGGGGTGTCCATCCTCCAGATAAGACTTATCTCTGCTCCATCTGCACATGATGGCCGTGGCCACAGAGTACAGTTGAGTGAATGTAATCTGGGACAATATGAAGTTGTTTGCTTGGCTGCACAGGCTGTGTTTTGTGTCATCTGGAAATAAATTGGCAGAATTACCAAAGCCACCAGTTGCTGGGAAGCCTTCACTGAGCTTTGATCGTCTCCATTAAATGTTTTTTTATGCCTTGTTTGTCATGACGTTGTGGGAGAAGCTGTTGTTCTCTTGGTGATTTGTGGACGTTTAATGTTTGTCACAGCACACAAGCTGAAATGGGAACTGTTTGAGGTCGGAAACAGTGTGGGCCTGTTGCATAATGCCCACGTTGTTGAACCCAAACCCGGGCTGGGAACCAGATCACATTACTGGTGTTTTTCCAGTACATGACCAGTGCAGCGGCCTGTAATGCTGCATTGATTTGTGTCAGTGTAATGTGAACACTTGGTAATACTCTGGGCATGTACACTTGACATTAAATCAGACGCAGGGGTAAAACGCGCGACCCATATTCAGAGGCTTCGGTCCTCAATGCAGCTGTCGTGGGTTCGACTCCCGGCCCCTGCGACCTTTGCTACAGGTCTTCCCCCTCTCTCCACCCGTTTGCTCTCAGCTTACTGTTCAAAAAATGAGAAAATAAAGCCCACTAGTGCCACAGAAAACATTAAAAGAACCCCCAGCAACACTGGCAGCTAAACTGCCCACAGCATGATAGTCCCACCCCCATGCTTGGCAGTTGTTTGTATTTCTGGTGTTCCAGCAGTTTCCAGTTCATCTGATGGGGAACGTTTAGGTTGACCTTCACAGAGTGGCGACACATCTGAATATATAGCAGCTTTTGAAACCGATGATGTCAGGAGGTGGGGTTGTTTTAAAAGGGCCCCCAAAGACTTTCCCAACTTGTTCTGGTTCTCTAATTTTCACTGAGTTCCTTGGACTTCCCGATTTTTCAGAGTATCTCTCAAACCACTCCTTTTTATGTTAGCAACCCCAAAGGACCATTTGCATTTGGTTCTGATCAGAACCAGAAGAAGATGAGAGTTTAAGCTGGTTTGGTTCCTTAACTTGTAAAATTGGCTAAAATGACAATCAGAATGATTTTGGTTTTACTTTGTGTCATTATTTATTTGCTTTTCAGGTTTTCGATGCGGAAAAACAACAAACAGTACCTGTAATCTGCTTGATAAAGCCTCTTAAAATTACAGATTCTAAGCATTTGTTTTGTGGAAGTTGGATGAAAGGTCGATGCAGGATTTGAAGTTCTTTATGCAAAAGTCTGGAAGCGTTTCTGCTCTTGTCAGCTGAGAAGTTGGCACTCTGATTCTTTTTAAATGCACTTCGTTGCTGTCGGTCAGTTTGCCAGGGTTTTTAGCAGCATTGTCGTTGCCAAAGGTCAGCTGCTTGCCTGCAGGCATGCCACAGGGATGAAGTAGCAACCGCTCCTTGAATAAGCCCCATCTGGTGTTTTAAAGGACGTTTACACAGCCTGCTCTTTAGTTGATTATTAATCATTATTAGCGTGAGATAAGCAGTTGATTTCTTTATATTTCTGAGTTAGTTTCATGAGGAAAAGGTTCCTGAAGCTGCGGTCTCTATGCTTGTCAGCTAGCACAATATTCTTTGGTTTGAAAGCTTCACCTTAACTCCTCCAAGCGTTGTTCATGTCATTCTGAACAAACTGACCATCAAACCTTTCTCCAGAAGGAATTTGGGTCATCCATGAGGGCCGCTGCAGATTTCAGAACAGTTTTATTTGGTTATTGACACCGTCTCAGTCCATGCTGATGGGAAACTGGCTTTACTGTGGCAGTGAGACAAAAGAGTAAAACCCAGATGGTTAAACTGTAATTTCAAGGATAAATCTGAAAAATATAGATCTGGAAACGCTGCAAAGACTGCCAGCGAGTAGGTTTCTGCATTTTTGGGTATTGAAGTGAAATAAAAACATTCTCATTTAAAACCCTGAGTTTGCTGAGAAGTGACAGATCGTTGTTGAAACGTGTCAGGAAATGAATGATTTGGAAAGTTTACATGAGGTCTAATGGAGGAGAACCTGGAGGATCCAGACGTCAGCAGAATCTTCACACCTTGCTTGGCTTTTTTAGCAGCTGTTCAGAGCTTCAACACTCGATAGGTTTCAGTCCAAACAACACGCTGAGCCTCTTCACCGCCTGACTCATGGCTGCCGTTTGTTTACGATGGGCTCTACTCCGCCTCAGCGGACCTCTCTGTGGTTTCTAGAGCTGACACTCATGTCTGGACTGTGTTCTGGTGCCGAACAGATCTGCTGCCACCAAGAACTGCGTCAGAAGCTGATCTGAGAGTGAAGTTCTGCAGAGGATCCAGAATCTCTTTTTAAATAAATCTACCGTTCAGTTGTCGAGCCGTTTAATCAACAGTTTCAGCAGATAGTCTGATCCATAATGCACAGGTTGGTATCAGAGAAGTTTATCTTTGTCTTGACAGGGTTTTAAATGACAAAACGGAAAACGTTGTTCTCTCTGTGGATCCATAACTTTGATGGAAAAACTTTGAAAGTCAGACAGGGGGCCTAGTCTCTGTGGGAGATGCTCTCGCTCTTATAGATTTCCAGAGGAGGAGGCGGTAACCACGGCAACAGGTGAGGGATTCCTGCAGAGCCTGTGACTGCAGCGGCTTGTCATCTTTCAGCTTTTGAATCTTTGTTCGCCGGATTGGACTTACAGGTCCTGGCAGACATCTGGAATATTTCATCCCTGAATCCCACATTGATCCGATCCTCCTCCGGCCGGGTCCGCTTCGCTTTGCGGCCACATGTCTGCGTCAGTCAGCTCATTAACGTCTGCATCTGTCTCTGAACCTCACGCTCATTTCCACTATTAGACTTGTGCAGGTAGTTGTTTCAGAAATACAAATTAAATTCTATTTGATCTGCAGAAGCATTAACCATCACTTATAAAAATCCCATTTTGTTTTTGTTTTAGGTATTTTACTGTTTTACTGTTGACTACATTAGGTCCATTTATGTAGAAATGCACAAATATTGATAGGTATTGCATAATAGAAATAATTAACTATTACCGTTTTAGAAAATTAAAACTTGCTTTTTCTGTTAATACTTATTTAAATGTTTATTATTATTTTTTCAATAATGAAACAAATTCGTCCAGCATCATAAAATAATTAATAAAAAAATTCATTTTTTCTCCATAGGATTACGCTTTTTTATTTCACACGTTTAATTTTTCTTATTTTTGCAGCTGTTAATAAACAGCCAGCTGATGAATATTTATTTTACTTGTCAAATAAAAATAAATTTAAGTAATTATACTAACAGCTGCTTCGGTCAGTTTTTACAGACCTTCTGTCTTAAAACAAGCTGACCTTTTAATTCATTTAAACAATGCAAGTGGGAACACACTTTTATCGTCGTTCTTTCAGATTAAAAGTATTTTATGCAATATCTATTTTCAAATTAATTTTCTCTATGGTAGTACTTTCAATGTATATCTTTATTTTCAAGTGTTTAATTTTTTTGCAGTTATTAAAAATAAACGAAATAGATATTCTTTATTTTAATTATATATAAAATAAACCTTTATTTGTTTAAAAGATGTATTGTAAAACTTGGCTGAATCCTTTTTTAACAGTTCATTTTGTTTCCATCAAAAGAAATGTGGCATATTTTATTACTCAGGTGTTGTTTTTGCTGGTATTAAATAAATAATATTGATTATATAGTTTTTAAATAATTGATCAAATAATGATTTTTTACAAGTTAGTTTTTAAAGTGCATTCTGTCCAAAAATAAACTAAATTAGTACTTTTATCCAAGCTGTTGCACACAGCTACATCAGTATAAATAAACAGTGGAAATCAAAGTGGAAATGAGTCAAAAGCTGTGCAGGAAGTGGTGTAAAATTATAGGGATGTTTCAGCACCGAGCTGAACGCCAACACTAACCTTACTGGTGGGCTTAAACCCCTCACATGGACTGAAATAATAAAACGGCTTGATTGGAGTTGGAGGAAGTGTTGCATTGGCCCTGTCAAAGTCCAGACCTCAGCCTGATTGAGATGCTGCTGTGGCAAACGAAACCTCAGTGAACTGAAACATTTGGAAGAAGTTTATTTGATTTTTAACTTGCAGAAACTGGGGAGAAGTTTTCCTGAACTGAGTTTGAGTCTCAGACTTGTTTTTCCTCATGCTAACGATGTAATCATGTAGAAAAGATAAATTGCGTTTTGGAGGACAGCTAATGTAATTACAGTTTCCATACAGCACAGCTTCTTACAACATGTTTTAAATTCATATTTGGATAAAATAAGACACAGACTGGATAATAATTTAGACATTCCCAACCCTCGGGATTTGGATTTGTTGTGCCTTTAATTAGGCTCATTAGATTGTGGTGCAGAGTCCTTCAGTGAGATGATTTGATTACACGTTACACGAGTCCGGCAGCCCGTTCTCAGGCTGTGTTTTTAAATATCAAAATGGGCTCCATTGAGTCTGACTCTGGCCCCCATTAATCATGTTCATCTCCACACTAGCTCCCCACTGAGATGATTTAATTCAGTTTTATTTATTCAGGAGAAGTCGTCACCTCGGGGCGCTTTCACATGGAGATGTTATGAAAGCGGAGGACATTTATTGGCCGCTCCGCTGGAAAAACTACCAGACTGATTTTGCCATCATGTTACAACCACAGACTTCAGTGTTTTTCATCTGATAGTAGAAGCATTTGGATACATGCTTTTCAACATTTTGTTTCATAAAAATCTGAAACGTGTGGCGTGCATTTATATTCCTCCCTGAGTCGATTCTTCAGTCAGAACCACCTTTCTCAGCTGCAAGTTTGTTTGTGTTTTTCTCTCTCTTTACAAAACAGTCCAAGCTCATTCGGATTGGATGGAGACCGTCTGTGAATGTCAGTTGCCAAGTCTTGCTGCAGATTCCCAGTTGGATTTAGGTCTTGACTTTGACTAGGCCATTCTACCACATGAACATTCTGTGATCCAAACATTGCCATGATAGCTCATGCTGTGTGCTTCTGCAGGGATTGCCCTGTGTTTAGCTCCATTCACCTTCTCATCAATTCTGATCGGCCTCGCTGCCCCTGCTGAAGAGAAGCATCCCCTCAGCATGACGCTGCCACCACCAAAGGATGAAACCTTAAAAATTGGTCTCATCTGACCAGAGCGCCTTCTCCCACGTTTGTTGTGTGGCAAACTTTAAATGACTAACAGTTTTCCTGTCGACAAAGCTGAGTATATACACACACCACAGTTTTCAGTTATTTGTGAAAAATGTTGACAAATATGCATCATCTTCACAATGCTGCACTACTTTGTCACATAAATCCCAATAAACACATTAAAGTTTGTGGTTGCAAAGTGACAAGGGAAATTTCAAGGCAGATGAGAACTTTTAGTAGCAAAACCACAACCTAAACAGACCATAAAACTAAAGAAAAGTTAAACATTTTTGCATTGTGTTCATTTTTCTGAAGACATTTGCAGCTTCACTGTCCCAACACCTGAACTGAGTTGTTGCATACAAACACCTCTAGCTCCTCCCACACTGTTGTGTAGTTTCTAATCTGATGCAGCATTGTTTGCTACCTATTGCTGTCAAAGGACTTTGACTTATAATTAAAACGTGGCATAAAGCGCCTGAAGCTGCTTTCTAGGAACTCACAATCTCTCAGGTGTTGGAACGTTTTCTGCTCGTGTATCTCGTGTTTCCAAGCCATAAACCAGGAGGTAAATATAATCTGAGAAAAAAAGCTGCATTCTATCTAGGGTAATTAGCTTTAATGGCACATTAGATGGGTTGAACAGCGTTTCTTTGATGGGAAATCTCAGCTTTAAGTTTGTTTTTTAGCATGAAGGAGCTGCATCAAAAAAGCTTTTTGTTTTTCTGAACAAGAATGAACCACAGTGGACATTCCTTAGTTTATTTAGGCCCTCGGGTGGATTTATATCACGCATCATGACAGAAATAGACCTGTGTGGATGTTCACAGTCACATGTGTTGGGTTTAAAGGGGGCTTCTTAACCCCTCGGGCTTTTATATCAGCTCAATGTGAGAAGACATTGGGAAAAACCCCTCGAGGTGAGGCGGAAAGAGGCGATTCGCTCCATAAAGAGGCGACTCGCTCCATAAAAAGGCCGCTCCTAAAGCAGACGTATGTTGATCGTCCAGCTGATCTGGAGAGTATTTATCATGTTCTCCAGCCTAATAATGGAACACACTCATCTAATAATTATCAATTTAAACAAATCAAAGCGGCACCAAATTACATTAATGGTAAAAACACCACAAAGATGTAAAATATAGCATTAAATTAACAAAATGATACAAAAAGCCCAAGATGATACAAACTGAATCCGCTAAGAACAAAAGTGTAACTAGATAAACTCTATATAAAGTCAGTCCTGCTAACAAAATCTCAGAGACTTGCACTACCCAAGCAGATGGAAAAAGAACCGTTAAATGATCACAGAGGGACCAAATAATCAGATCAAATAGTATCAAATAGATACCAGCACATGATGGAAAAACATTCAGAATCTAAAAACAATACTAAGCTATACATTACCTAGGAGGATCAAAAGATACGCTGAAAACACATTAAACGACGTGCGAAGTGCTGGGATTAGAAGAACAATAAAAAAATGATATGAATATGACTTAAATGTTTGTAAAATAAAATAAAATCATGAAATCAGGTCCTATAGCTACAAAACAAGCCCATATCACCAGCCCTCCACCACCGTGCTGGACATCTGGTACGAGGTGTTTGTGCTGGATTTGGTTTTCTGGTAGCGTGCATTGCTGTGCATGATGG
Source organism: Crenichthys baileyi (assembly GCA_036173005.1). Lineage (NCBI taxonomy): Eukaryota > Metazoa > Chordata > Actinopteri > Cyprinodontiformes > Goodeidae > Crenichthys > Crenichthys baileyi. The sequence goes on along the minus strand of JAHHUM010000398.1, from coordinate 20,040 downwards.
TCAGCCATCTTTACTTTGGTCTCATCTGTCCATAGAACAGAAGTATTGTTCTTCATTCAGATGCAGCTTTGCAAACATAAGTTCTGCTGCCATATTCTCCCTTCCAAACAGCCACACTTATTCAGTCTTTGTCCAACTGTCTTTTCATGAACTTTACCGTTTAACCTGCTAACAGAAGCCTGTAGAGTCTGAGATGGAGCTTTTAAGTTTTTTGAAGATTCTCTGAGAATTGCACACTCTCAGAGAGCTCCTAACTTAGCCTAAAAGTTCATGCCAAGGACTCCTAGCTTATGAGGGATTCAGTTCGTTGCTGAGAGCGACTCTGAGCGAGGATATGACAGAAATTCCTATCTTAGTTAGGAGGTGTGGTTGACCCTGTGGCTAGGTGTGACGCTGTCTTCTAAGAGCTGTGATTGGCTGTTGCAAAAGAGAAAAATCTTGATTAAGAAACCTAGCAAGATTAAGTTAACTGTCACAACATCAAAATGTTTAAACCTTATTTACATGCTCATATTTATATATACATGTTGGTCATTTTCCTGTTTCATCTATATGATTTTAAGGTGGACACCCACATTACGCGCATCACCAGTAGATCCATTCATCGTTCCCTCTGCTTTCAGCACCAGCCTGGAATGTGAGCAGCTCTGGTACCTGCTAGAGGAGATAGCAGCACACCAGAAAACTTCTCCACTGACAGATGGCAATTTAGGCTATGGCTGCTATATTGTTTGTAAAGTTTTTCAGTCTTTTTGTTCTATTAATTATTTATCCTTGCTAGAGGTTGACCTTCAACCTTTCCTGTTGCTTAAACTGTTGAATTTTCTCCTGGAGGGATGATAAAGTTAATCTTATCTCTATATTAATAATTATATGATTGTTATAGAAATTTATGTTCTCATCCCTGCGCAGTAGAGTAGGTAGCATTTTAGTGATTCACTGTTATTCATTGTACAGAGTATTTATGTCCTTTCTTTCGGTCTTTCCTCCATCTTCTCTGTTTAAGACACTCTTAGGCTCACTAAAAGTCCTCCTCACTTCTCTGAACATGTCCTCCTTAAGGTGCTTCGTGAAAAACTTTTATCTTACTGAGGGGAAATTCTAAGAAAAATCTGAGAATTCCAGAAATTCTCAGATTTTTCCTAAAATGACGGCACTTGGAGCTACTTTTCTTCTTGGGATTCTTTGTGAATACGGGCCCAGACAGTTTGGAAATTACCTTTATAACCCTTCCCAGATTGATGCAACAGTTGCTTCTTTAAGGTCATTGCTGATTTCTTTCCACCTCAGCATTCTGTTTACACACACCTGTGAGCTGCAGAGACAGTCCAGACAGACTCGAGCTCTGAGGTAATTGGAGTGAATTAGCTGGTAGGTGTATGCATCCTGCATTCTAAGGTAAACTAACGGAACAACCAACTCTGATAAAGATGGATCTCATCTCTGTTTTGATGTGTAACTTGTAGACGCGGAGGATAGACTGCCTTGGCTGGCCTCTAATCTTCTCTCCTCTGAGATCAAGGCAGGGATTATTCTATGCGATTGTTGTCTTAGCACTCGAGGTCGGACTGGGTATCCTATTGTTGCGCTCGTATGTCGGTTCTGTCATCTGTTCCCGTATAACCAAACCGTGTAAAGATTATCAGCCTCTCGTCTGACCTCATTACATTTTTATGTTTTTACATAAGATGCATTAATGTGTTGTTTTCCCTGACCCTGACCCTAGAACTGCTGGATGAGACCAGCAGCCAGACAAATGTCCACACATCCTGCTGCTGATAGTCTCTGAAGTTGCTGCTTTCTATGTGAAGGCTGGGACTGAGAAAGAGGTTGAAGGAGGTGTAGGAATGGGCAGAGAAGGAAATTAAGGGTGGAATAAAAAGGCTTAGAGCTGCCACTGATTTTGTTTGTTGAACTGGGTAATCAGATCAGCAAACAAATCAGTCAGCTGGGATTTTATTTTGGCTTCTGGTCAGTTCCCCTGCAGGGGGAAGAGGTGATGGAGGCACCTGGCCTGACCTGTAAACCAAATTTAACACACATACACACATACTAAAACAGTAATGCACGGAGCTGTCAGAGGTAGCGGACATGCGGGAGAGCGGATCAGAGGTTTCTACCTGAACGGACCACAAGGTTTAAGTCCACCATGGTTAAAATAAATAACAAGAGGCTCTAAAATCTGGACCAGCCACTCCCAGACCAACCTAATCCATCTGCAGAGACGACCTGTGTTGGGACCATCAGAGTGTCACATGAACAGTATCAGAAGATCAGATGGGTAATGAATTCAAACATTGCGTGCATGGTTCCTGAGCCTCCTAAATGCTTCCAGGGAAGGTTAAAGACTATTTGCAGTTGCTTTAGCTGACTTACAGCAGGAAGCTTCCAAAAGTTAGGATCAGCAGCTTGTGAGGATTTTGACTCAGTTTCCAGGAAATAAGAAGCAGGTATTCAGTAGTCCTTCAGAAAAAAAATGTTCATCTGGATTTAGGTAACTGCAGCACTGGAAAAATGGTAACTAGTAGAGAATAGTGACAAAGGGATTTTAAAAATTGAAACCAGGCACTTTTGCTCAAGTTTTTTAGAGATAAAAAATGTGTCATGATCAGCCAGAACCATCAGCTACCTGCACTATGATCAGAGTCCGCAAACAGTGGTGTCCAGGAGATCAGATGCATGAATCACCCCAGCTTACTCCTGTTGCTTAGGACCAGGAGGTCTAGTCCAAGCATCACCCAGATGAAGAACATCATTCCTGTGGATCTAAAGCTGAGTCTGGTCATTTCCAGGATCTTGCTTCTCCTCAGTCATGACTATAGGTGAGTGTTTTAATGTAGATGCTCCTCTGGGCTCAGGTCTTTCTTCTCAGTAACAGACCAGACCAACACCGCTACAGAACCATGACAGAAGTTGAGCTGATGTTCTGAGACATCTGTGTCAGATTCAGATGATGACTTTTATCAAATGTTTATGTGATGTAATGTCTTAGTATATTACTTAAAATAGCTTAATGGAGACTCTAAATCTGCTTATTTCATCATCTACCTTTTTGTTTTAACGTACATCCCTAACCTGTCGCGCTGCATAGCCTCAGCGGTCAATGATGAAGCGGTTCACTGGACTAAGCGGATTAAATTCATGAGCTTTCAGTGGCCCTTATATCCCAACGTCCTACTGCTTTCGTGTTAGAGAACAGAAAGCTGCTAGCTTTCAAGTCTTAAGAATGTCCATTTTCTGGTTTTGTTGTGTGGGAAGGTCTAATTACTGGAGCTCCAGCGTCCCTAATAGATTAGCGAACATTGAGAAGATCGGTGTAGTAACCAGCTGAGTGGATGAACCAGGATTGTTTGGAAAAAGTAGAAATCACCCAAAATGCGCCTTTGTTACCAAGGCATTTCCAGAATCCTTAGTCTCTTTATACTCTTTCATAAACAGGATTTTGTGGAGCAGATTAAAGGTTTGTTTTGGAAATGTTAGGTGTTCTGATTTGAACTCCAGCATTGGGTCTCGGTCCAAATCAAGGGGTTTGTTTGATTGATGCAGCCACATCTCAGCTCTGTTCTGTTTTATATCAGCTGTAACAGTGTGTTCACTGGAAGCTAATAAGCACATTGCTAATTAGTATGTAAATCCAAAGACATGTAAGCTGTCTGCAAAAGTATTTGCACCCCACAGATTTCTTCTATTTTTGCTTTTTGTCCCACTTAAATGCATCAGATCATCAAACGGGTTTTAATATCAGACAAAGGTATGGGGTAAGAACGCTGTCAAAAACAATGTGTATGTAAAGACGGAAATGTGTGCATATTAGCCAATAGTTGTGCATAAGTAAAATCCAAAAGGGGTATTGTACGTTTTCTGTATAAGAATACAAAATAAAATGTTACAGCTTCAAGAAATTACAAACACAAAGTTCATGTTTACACTTGTGTTTTATTCTTTATGAATACAATATGCTATAAGAGTTTGTGAATACGATTTCTTTTCTATGAGAATATGAATTTACATCAGCAACTTGGCTTCACGTGATCTCAGGCTGGTTAGTGGAGCACAGAGTTAGTCGATTTGCGTTGCGCATGCGCTGTCACACTCCTCACTGCCAGTAAACGTAGTGCCAGAATGGGAGATAATTCAGTCTAAAAGGAATATTAGGAGCAGAGGGGAGATAGGGGGGGAATCAAGAGTATTATAAATCAAGCATTGTTTTTTTTTTTTGGGAAATACAAAACTAAAACATAGAATATAGTGGGTGGAGTTATACAATGATGTACAGTAGATGGCGGTATGCACCTCAGAATTTGTTGCGTACCGCCAGCAGAAGAAGCAGCAGCAGCACTAGCACCGAGATGACGGACCAAGAGCATATATTAACGACATTAAGACATATATAAAAATTTTAAAAACATTACCTGGCTTTGTACCGTAGTTTTTTTTTTTTTTTCCAATCATCTTGGCAATAGTGGGGCTGCTGGGCTTCTTCTTTCTTTTTTCCTTCTGCTGGGGGTATGAAAAAAAATTTCGAGGTCCATACCGCCCCCACTGTACATCATTGTTTTTAACTCCACCCACTATATTTTCTATGTTTTAGTTTTGTATTTCATAAAAATAAGAACAATGCCCTTTTTTTTTAAAATTTTTTACTTTTGGGATCTCCCTCTGGTTCCTAGAATTCCCTTTTTAGACTGAATTTTTTCCCCCCATTGCCCTTTTTTCCGTCATCCAAATTCAGCACTATGTTTTCCCCTGGGGCGGTGAGGATTTGTAAACAGCACATGCTCAAAAAGGAAAATCGACTAAGTCCTGTGCTCCCAAAACCAGGCCGGGATCACGTGACGCCCAAAGTCACTGATGAAAATTCGTATTCCCATAGAAAAAAAACCATATTCACAAACTCTTATAGCATATTGTATTCATAAAGAATAAACCCAAAAGTGTAAACCTTGAACTTTGTGTTTGTAATTTTTTGAAGTTGTAACATTTTATTTTTTTATTCTTATAGAGAAAAATATACAATACCTTTTTGGATTTTACTGATTGCACAACTATTGACTAATTGCACACATTTCCGTCTTTACATACACATTTTTTTTTGGACAGCCGTTCTTACCCCATACAAAGGTAGCCTGAGTAAATTACGGGAATGCAAAATAACCCCCCAAAACCCCCAAGTTTGAGGGGTTAAAAAAGGGGGTTTGTGCCCACTTTTTGGGCAGAAAAAATACCAGGGCAAAATTTTTCCAAAAAACTGACTCTTCCATTTCTTTTTGGGGGAAATTTTTAAACCCCCCTCTGGCTTAGCAGAATTTTTTTCTAATTTTACCCCACATTAGGGGTTTTTCCCCAAGCATAAAAGGCCCTGAAGGCCATAAAACTGATTTTTGGCCCTTTCCCCTTTCAGGGTTTTTTTATCATTTTTTTAAATTTTTTTTTTAGAGGGGGCGTGAGGGGTTTGGTTTTTTAAAAATCTTTTAACTTCCCTTCCTTTTTGTCAGACAGGTTCTCTTATAATCTTGATTTATTTTTATCTCTTCTATTCTTAAATGTCTTTTATGTACAACACTTTGGTCAACTTCTATTGTTTTTGAATTTGCTTAGAAATAATTTTGACTATCTAGATTTAACAGGTCTGGCAGCAATCAGGCCTGGGTGGGGTTAGTGAAACAGAACTCAGACGTCCAAACGTGGTTAATGGCTGTCCATTCATATTGTAACAAAGTAAATTGTAAGCTAATTAGCAGTTAGCACAGCAGTAGGTTAATTAGCACAGACATTTAAAATTAACACAAAGAAACTGCCTTTTTCTGGTCTTATTTAACACTGGTTACTAAAGTATCCACAATCTTTCCTGGTCTTATAATTAAAATTTCTGCAGCAATGAGGCCAGATGCAACTTCTGCAACCATGGAACATTTTCTGTTTTGGTTGTGTTGTTTTACTATTAATGTCTGCACAAAGTAAGAGACTTTCTGTAAAGCTGAGGGGGGAAATATGGTCCAGAAATAAACCCCTGATTGATTGTTTGTTTGGGGAAGGCATGCGCCCCATGTGGGACATGTCACGATGCAGCCATGTCATTCATGACTGATCTGAGTGGAAGAAAGAGGAAGTGGAGGGGGAGCTTATTCCTTGTAACGTGTACCATGACTGGAGGAGGTGATGCTGTGTCACGGCTGCTCAGTTTTGGGACTGCAGCTGAGAGGAAATCACTCTCTGCCTTTGAAATCCTGTCTCTTGGGCTTCTCACACTGAAACTAGACTTTCCCACAATCATCGAAGCACCGTGGGGACACAGATGGAAGAGGAGGACTTTCTCAGCTCATGTTTGTTTTTGTTTGTTTGGACAGGTTGGCAGACGGTGGCAGGATGCTGTGGTTGCTGTTCTGTCTGCTTCCTCTAGGGGGAAGCAGCAGCATCATCGCTCAGGAAGTCGCTCATAGGGCGAGACACAACCACGGTAAGTTTACAGCTGCTGATTGGTTGATGTACAGTCAGTAAGACTACACCTGTATACTCAACATTTAGACATCTGGTTGCTAGATCAGACAGTCTTTGGTTACTGTGAATATGAAGATTTTATTTCTGCTCAATCTGGACATCATCTGCAGATCCAGAGCGAAGAAGACCTAAAATATCACCGATATCTTCTGTTACTGTAACAAGATGGTTGGAGCTGATATTACCTTCAGTCTTTGGAGTTCAATATTTTTATAGATTTACATATTCAATCCAATGTATTTATGTAAAACTTTAAAAAACATAAATGCAACCCAAAGTGTTTATTGACAGATTCAAATCTATCACAAAGCTTACAAATATATAAGGACAAAAAATTAAACAATAAATAAAATAGTAGTCTTTCAAAACATCTTTTAAATTAACACTTAAAGGTTGAGAAGCGTTTTGATTGATTTGAAAACAGAATATTTGTATTTGCGACTAAATATTAAATTAATAATCATCAGATTTTTGATTTCACTCTGGAATTCACAAATTAAACGTTCATATTTCCCAATATTTATACGTTTACTAAAAGAAAACATTCGCTGTTTGGGTTTGTCCTTAAAGAAAATTTTTTAAATGACCTTTAAAACTTAACATTTTTCAAAGAACAACATTCAGACACATTTAAAAGTAAAATATTTGAATCTTCTAATTTTCAAAACCAAATTTAACAAAAGCATTGTACCATAATCAAAATGTTTGTATTTGCAGACAAATCCATAAACCCCTTAAAAACATTTAGAAATTAGGAAGAAATTATTTTTGCAATGATTTATAAAAAAAAATAATAAGAAGAAAATTTTCCAGGCCAAAAGTTTGGAAAACAAATCATTTGAATTTACAAATTTTGGATTTACAAACAATCTAAAGGTCCCAAAGAAACCGAGAAATTTCAACTGTAGCATTTGCACATAAAAATAAATTGAAGTGTGGTTTTTAGTGTTAACTTTAGACATCAAAATATGTTTTTAGGTTCTAAAAAAGCGATCTTTTGCATAAGGTGTTCTATTTAAACTTTATTAAAGTAAAACCCACCATTAATGGTGTCAGACTAGCCCAGCTGCTGGAGGCTGCACTGATGCTGTTTCCTCTGCACTTGTTGCTGTGAGGCAGGTTGGTTTTTAGCTCTGATGAGATTAGAGATGCTGTTAGTTGGAGACAGATGTAGGGCAGCAGAGGCTCAGAGGCTGAAACCCTGAAGGTACCAATCTGAACATCACACACAGCTGAAGCCAGATGTTTACATACACCGTATAAACAGACAAGGAACCTTTTTCTCTCACTAACATTAAATCAGACTAGAATCTTCCTGTTTTAGCTCAGTTAGGATGAACAAATTATTTGCTAGAATGGCAACGAAAGATTTTCTTCAAATGAATGTTTCCATTCATGTCCTCAGTATTTGGTAGAATTATAGTTGAAACTGTATGATTTGGGTCAAATGTTTTGGGTTTCCTTTCACAAGCTTCTCACAACAGTTTACTGGAATTTTGGCCCATTCCCTCGGATAGAACTGGTGGAACTGGGTCAGGTTTGTAGGCCGCCTTGCTCACGCACACCTTTTCAGCCCTGCTTGAATCTTCTTTGGGATCAGGGCTTTGTGATGGCGACTTTGTTGTCCTTCAGCCACTTTGTAATTACCTTGGTGGCATGTGGAGGGTCATTGTCCATTTCGAAGAGCCATTTGTCTCCAAGCTTCAACTTCCTGGGTGGTGTCTTGAGATGTTGCTTTTCAAATAATGCTTTCCTGTTGATGCCATCTATTTTGGGAAGTATTCAAGTCCCTTCTGCTGAAAAACCCTCACATAAATCCCCCCCCTTTCCGTACTTCACACTTGGTTGGGGGTTTTCTCAGTTTAAAAGGTGCTTTATTTTTGTTTTTGGTTAATGGTTTCTTCCTCGCTGAGCGGGCTTTCAGCCCATGTGGACAATGAAACTCTGAAACGTCCACCAGGATGTTTGCAAACATTATTCTGCACACTGCTCGGTTATAAATTTGACCCGTTCATAATATATGTTCAGTACAAGATTCCTCTACTAGTTTCTTTCATCTTCTTTCCTCTGATGGGAACCATAAAAATGACACTGGATACCAGCAGTAATTCAAAAAAGAGTTTAGATAAATCCTGTTACAAACCCCCCGACAACGCCCTACAGGGGTCCCAAATTACCGCCGCGTTTTCTCTAAGTTAAATTTGCGCTGACAATCATCCTCTGGAGGCACACAGCTGAGATTTCCGACTCATGTCTGTGCACACGAACATGTCGATACCTCAGCAGGGAGGATGAGTCTTTGAACCTTTAACATCCACATTCACCTCTGAGCATCATGTGTTTTCATCCTGTAGATGTAGTCCACTTCTGGAGAAAGAGTCTCCAACTGGCAGGTATCCAAGGGAAGTTTATTTAGTTCATGAAGCTGAGGATAACATTTACATCTCACATTTCCATCATTAATGGGTTAGATGTACTGAAAAATGCAGTGACCCACATGCTGTCTGCTTATTTGTCCCTCGTGTTGCATCAGAAAGGTCACATTCACGGTTATTTTGCTCTGCTTCCTTTCAAATCTAATATTAGACGCTTAGACCTTCTTCACTCAGATGCTCCAAACAAAGGAACTCCAATTAAACCGTGTTATTTCAGCACATGAAGGTCTCAGAAAAGGTTTTCCTCGGTATTTTTACACCATTGAACTTCCATTTCCTGCCGAGCTTTTTGACTCATTTCTACTTTGATTTACAGCTTATTTGTGCTGCGACCTCAGTTAAGATGAAGAACAAATGTAACTTATTTTTGCATAGACTGGATTTTCAAAGGATGTTAAGAATGATTAAATTAACAAATGTTACTTATTACATTTCTTTTGATTGACACATTCAGCATCAAATTAAATATTTAAATGTAAAACTACCCCAATATGATTAATACAGAAATAATTTCCAATTTTATGGAAAATGTAATATTTAATCAATTATTTTTTACAAATGAGAACATTGTGTTTTTTGCTTTTGAGTCAGAATGCACTGTAAAAAAGGATTTTACAGGCTGTTGTTGTTTTTACAGCTTGTTTTATTAATGCCTGCAACTAGTGAAATCAGACATTGAAAACTTTTATTACTGTTGCGGTGGATCAATTTCCAATATAGTCAGAACTTTGTAGAAAAAGCAGTGATATTTAATCTGTTATTTTATTTTGCCAGCTTAATGTGAAGATTGTGTTTCCACTTTGACTCACAGGTTGTTTGCGCTACATTTAGGTCGGTTTTAGATGGAATATACATTAAAAAAGGATTTCAAAGGCTATCAAAATTAATTACATGAACTAGACTTTTTCTCAGACACACATGTGAGACATGTTATATTAGATTTCTTTTTATTAACGCCTAGATCATAAGAAAATGAATCTTTCAAATGCAAATTATATAGAAAACAATTTTCAGTTTTGTAAAGAAGGAAAAAAACAAAGAAATTTAGTTTTTTTTATTTTAATCCACAGCATCTCTATTATAGAGTGGCTAGGATGGACTGTGGCTCTAAAAGAACTAAAGGTATATTTTATTACTGATGTTGTAGGTCATCATTTATGTTGTTTATATGCAAAAAAGATGAGAAAAGGAAAAATAAACATGAGCTAAATGGCTGAATCTAGAACAACTATAGAATTCTAAACCCAGAACAGAAGCCTTAAGAAAAGTGACAAAAGAGAAGAAATGAAATATGAAAAATCAAAATTGTAGTGATCAGTTGGAAACGTTTGACAGAAACTCAAATGTTTGACAGGTTTAGAGGCTCCAAGGCTCTCTACATGGAGCTAATTGATGCAAGCAGAGAAAATCAGCTCCCAGCTTCATGCTTCCTGCTGCAGTTACCAAAAGACAGCTAAAGGGACCATGAGAGGGTGCCAACATTATTTTATTCATTAAGTTAAGAATTTATTCATTTAATATCCAGAGAGAGTGCAGTGCTGATGGCTAATCTGGGCGAATGGTTCCCCTCAGGTCGGTGGTTTGGTGTCATTTCTCTGACTGAATCTGAGACTATCTAATTGAATATGCAAAGCACAGATTCACTGTTGGCTCCTGCTGAACTCACGGTTTTATTAGACCGCTGCCTCTAAAGCCTCATCAGACTTGTCTGCAGCTGAAAGGTTGGAAATGACAGTGAAAACAGCTTCGACGTGTGCCACAGCAACTAAACCGATTGATGACCTGGGGCTGTTTGTGGCACTGAACTTGGTAATTGCTTTATTTCATCTCCATGTGTGCATCTGCAGCAGCTGTTGGTTGGTCTGAGAAGCTCACAACGAGAGTTTGACTAATGAAATCCTCCTGATAAGCAGCAGCAATTTCACATGACTGTTGTTTTCTCTGAGCTCCAACAAGCAGACATGAGAGAATCAGAACTCAGCCCACTTAATGGCCCAGAGACGGTTTCTATTCATGGTGTCAGTTTTGCTGTTCGTCTCCTCAGTCCTTCGCATAAAAATGTCATTATGAAGCAATCCACATCTAATTGGATTATCCTAATTTCTTGTTAGATTGTTAAACTCGATTTATGGTTGATTTATTTTGTTTCTTATTGCTCTTCTTCTTTTGCTTGTTGACTTGTGTACACGCTTTGTATTTTAAACTAAATGATAATTTTCTGCTCAGTTTTTGTTGTTGGCTGTACTGTCTGGTCAGGGAGGCTAGTTTTTCATTTATTTCTTCGCTTTCATTTCTCTATTTATGGTATCTTAAGCTGAAACCAAGTTTGTTTTATATAGCTAATCTCAGGTGTTTATTTACTCTATATAAAAGGGCAAATAACCATTTTCCTCTTTCTGATATTAAACTCAATTTTTTTAAATCTATATTTTTATCATTTCTTTGAAATAAGCCAAATTGATGATTTTATTGCTTTGCAAGCTTAAATGGAGGCACATCTGTAGATGTATTTCAAGGCAGCATCTCAAACAGACTTGTTTGACATCATGCAAAAATTGAAAGAAAACCACAAAAATATTAGGAGGACAATTTGGACCTCCCTAAGTCTAGGTCCTCCATGGGTCCAAATTCCAGATGTCTGAAGGTGTTGCGTTCATCTGTTGTGAAGATGGTAAGAGTGTCATCATCCACAGTGAAACGAGAGCTGTACTGACATGGGCTGAAAGGCCACTCGGAGAGGAAGAAGCCATAACTACAATGCAACACCAAAAGTCAGATTACAGTTGGCAAGTCAATTGTCCTGTGGTCTGAGGAAACAAAATTTGAAGTGTTTGGTTATAATGATCATCGCTACATTTGGAGGAGAAAGAGGGAAGCTTGCAAGCCTGAGAACACCATCCCAATTGTGAAGTACAGAGGCGGCAGCATCATGATGTGTATGTATTTTACTGAAGGAGGGACTAGTGTATGTTTCAGGGCAACAAAGTCAGTGTTTTGGAGTGGCCATCACAAATTTCTGATCGTTATTCAATGGGACATTTTTGTCCCTCAGTTTTATTCTTGCTGACTATGTGAGGGGGAAGGGGCCAAAATTACAGCAAACTAAAGTGAGAAGCTTATAGGAGGATGACCACTGTTTGACCCAAGTTAGAAAGTTTAAAAATAAACTCTACCTACAACACAGAAAATGTGTGTAAAACTATCAATTTGAATAGTTTTGTAAAAATAATCCCTGCCATTATTCATTTTATGCATTTAGCAAATGAAAATAATTTTGGTAAACTTTACTGACCTAAAACAGAAAAGGTTTAGTCAGATTTAATTTTAGTTTGGTTTTGATTTAATTTAGTTTCAGGTGTATGTGACGTTCAGGTTTGTACCTGCAGGGTTCCAACCGACTGTTTTTTGTGAAAGATATTGGGAACAGAAATTCAAGGTTGCATGTTGAATCTACTGCTGCAGACTTGTTGGTTCCTCCTGTCCTGCTTTCTGAGGAGCGCTTGTTGTTGGTTAAGTCCCTGCAACCCAGCTTGCTGAGCTTCTTAAAGTAAACACAAGGCCTTTGTTTGGTGCTCTCTAATGGATTACTCCCTGCCTCCCGTCAGGATTGGCAAAGACCACATGACTTTCTCGTTGCTTACAACGGGATGATTTTAAAGTATTTTCTCCTGTACTTGATCTAAATAATGCATCCCTGAACCACCTGACTTCCAACAGAAATGACCTAGTATTACTTCACCAGTACAAGTTGTATGTAGGAAAAAGCTAACATGAGGTTTTAGGGGATGAAAAGTTTGAGTAAAAATAAGTTTTTACCAAGTTTCCGTAAACATTTAAAAAAGAATGTAATATGAACTAATGTATGCATGAGTTATTTAAAACAGAAAAGCAACAATTCCTATTGCTGCTAAAATAATATCACCTACTGATTTTTATTTTATCTGTAACATTCATCAGTGTTTTGATCTTGATAAATATCCCTAAACTAGCCAACATAAGTAATGTCAGCATTGTTGCTACAGAATATAATTTTTTTGCAACATGTTAATGTTAGCATTTCTGCAAATGAATACTTTGAAGTTCCCTTTTAGCATAGCAGATAGCTAAGGTTAGCTTACACGCTACTGTTATCAAGCATGCTAATTGTAGGATATTAGCTTATCTTAGCAGTTTAGCTAATGGCACCTAATGTTAGTGTGTTTGCTTATAGTTAATGAACTATTTTTAGCATAACAGATAGTTTCAGCTACTGTTACCTAACATCATATTCGTAGCTTGTTTTCTAGTATATTACATAATGTGAGCATAATACCTAACTGTAGTGCAGTATAAAATGTTCGCTGTTATCTGTCAGACATTTCTCACTTATGTTTGTGCATTTTAGAACATTGGACTAAATGTTTTTCAAAGTTAATTATACTTTTTTACATTTTAAACTCTATTATATACCCATTGTTAGAATTGACTTTTTGTGATTTATTTATATTTGTCATTTACTGGTTATTAAATGTGTTTGAACTAATACTAGACATACTGGTTAGATTGTGCATCAGTACTTTGTAAGTTTCATGGTATTTCATGTAACTTCTTTATTTTCATACAATGTTTTTAGAGCCAAGAAACGGTCTTCTCTCTAGTATCAGTAGTTCTGTTGCAATTAGATACATGCCTGGGAACAAGACACAAACGCTTTTGTAGTACATGCCAGTGATTCCTGTGAATCCAGGGGCGGCCTGCCCACAGGATTAGCATATGGCCAATTAGATCCCGGTGCATGCCTGAGTCCAGCATATTGTACGCTGCACGCGTCCCAAGAAGATAAATATTTATTGCATTCTGATTATGGGGCTCTTTTCTGAGTCCAGAGCTGTACAACTTTATATGTGGTCAAAAAAATTTGGCGTTAAGACTTGTGTTGTGCACAGATTGAATTTCAGAGAAATCTACTTTGTTTTACGTAACTGTTTATAAACGACTATGAGACTACTGTTTTGAAAATGGTTTAGAGTTGAATTTGATTATTAGAGTTTTAGTCAGCTGAGTTTTCCTGCTCTAATTTAAATTTCATTCATGGCACCAAGAGTCCATCAGGCAGACGCATGGATTGAATAATTGAGTGTACGTTCGTGGTAGGAACTGATTAAATTAGAAAATAGATTTTGTGGGAGTGCAGCAGAGAGGGATGAAGGCTGGATAATTGATTTTTTCCTCCTTTGCCGTAGGGAGTTGTTGCGACTGGATGGCGATTTGGTTCCGTCATCCATACTGTTGATGACTTCTCATTAGGTGCTTTTTAGTCTGTTATCGGGACCACAGGTTTGATTTTTCCTCCGAGCAAAACATAGATGTTGTCAGTGCTTCAGACAAGTTTCACCACGGTATGCAGGATTATTGGAAGTAGCTAGAAAGTCTGAGGTTTTAAACAAAACAAACTCTATGTTCTGATTGTTGTTCTCTTATTAGAGATTTTTCTAATGAATGCACATACAATGTCTGTTATGAGAACAAAAATAACAAAAATGTTTATGTATGTTTATCGAAACATCTGCAGGATGTTTTTATTCAAATTCAAACATATCTCAGTACCAACGTTCTCCAGTAAACTTTGTTGTCAGAGCTCAGATGTGGTTGTGTGACACTCAACTTTAATTCGAGACTGAAAAACTTAATGAAAACTTGGTTACCAGAACTTAAATGCTTCTGTCCAGATCCTGCATGCTACTTTCCTCAATTTTGAGATTATGATCTGGAACTAGCTTTTATTAAACTTACCGTTTTCCCATCTGGAACTTCCAGGTTACTTTCATGAACTTTCAGAACATACAGGTAGCTTCCAGAACTGAAAGGTTACCTTCTGAATCATACAGGCATCTTTCTAGAACTTGCGAGTTGTGATCTGGAACTTACAGGTAATTTTCCTGAACTTTCTGGACCTCTCAGGTAGCTTTCCAAGTTTCCAGTTAATATATTTGTTTACAAATATTCATATTTGTTAAGAAAACAAACTAAACAACTTATTTATTACACATTTTACTTGTGTTTGTAGTTCTGCTTTTAGTTACTGTTACTGTATTTAAGGCTTTTTCTAAACCTGTGATGTATATGAATTAGATTATGATTTTTATTGTAAGGAAAAATACATATTAGGTTTTAGTATTTCTCTGTGATTGTTCTGGTTGTTTGTGTATTTGGAGTTGTTTGGATAATTGTTGCTCACAAACGTGGCAGATGACTGATTGATCTGCACCAAGGGTCCTGTGTAACTCTGAGGATTTTTTTCCAGAGCTGTCTGTGCTGCAGAAACGTATTGTGGTATTTCAAAGAAGTGTTGCTGTTATTAATGAAAACCCTGGCCAGCAGGCTGCTATATGAAACACAGCAGTGAGCCAGATTTGCTTTTCTTTCAGGGAACCTGTTTTAAAATAATTTAACAACTTTTGGTTCCTTTGAATAGCAGCCAAAAAACACATAAAGACAAAGTGAAAAGTTGTTTTGACTGAATCAATGTGTAAAATCTTGTTGACAAGAGTTGAGAACGTCTGGCGCTTTCAGAAATGACTACAAGCCTGGTGTTTTAACTGCAGGCCTTACTGGTAAAATACAGTGTGCTGTGTAAAGAAGCAGTCAGCTTTTAGGAGGTGAAGTAGATTCAGATCAACTAAAAACCTCCCAGGCCACATGTTTAAATTGTGATATAATCCACTTTATCAGGGTTTGGGTGAAAGCTGCAGCTTTCCTGAAGTCTGCACAAAACTGCATGGTCACCCACACTTTGCTTTTCTTACTCAAATCAGAACAAACAGGAGAGAAGTCTGTTTGGCTCAGATGGTTTCATTTAATTCAAGACAACATTGGAGTTACGGATGGGGGGTGAAATGTTCTTGAATCATCCATTTAGAAGTACTTAATGGACCACAGAGAAGGTTCATGCAAGAGGATATCCAGAGGGCTGTTGTGACAGAGGTAGATTGATGCAGATGATATGCAGTGGCGCCCCCTAAGAGGAGCATCCATAGTGTAAAGCATGAAGTGCAAAGAACAACTTCTAAAAATTGACTAGTCTTGTTAAAGATTAGTCCGGAGGTTGCGAAGGCAGAAATAAGGCTCTTATGTGACGTAGCTTGGCAGTGCTCCTTACAGAAAGCCCTCTTTGCCTCATAATTCTGCTGTTTCATAAAACTAAAACCTGCCCAGATTGAGAGACCCTAATCCCTGGTCAAAAGTTTGGTTTTACTGAAATGTCATTCAGGGACATAAAGCACATGGAGTGACCAGAGGTAAGAAGAGGCTGATTCAAAAAGACATGCAGCAGCAGCTAATCAGGCAGAAGAAGGCCTACAAGGCTGTAGCACAACAACCTGATAAATCAGAGGTGGCAGGCCAGAAGTAAAAATACTAAGAATGAGGAGGGGATCAGGTGAGGGGTAGGTCATGTGACTCACAGGAGGAGGACGTGCAGGTGACCGGTCAACAGGTTAAATCCTATGACGTTCAGTGCACAACAACCAACATCAAGGAAGACCTGGTTTCACTAAAATGACTGTTGGCACAGTTATTTTAATACATGCTTCACTTATTCATGTGGTAAAAAATACTAATAGGGTCTGATGGGTAATAAATGACCAAATACAAAGAGACTTATTTCTCTTAGCTATTCTTCAAAATAGGAAAGACAAAAGAACATAGCAAGTGTGTTGATTTTCTTTCACTGCATGCGGTGAGGGAGGTAAAAAATCTTCAAAACGCAGCAAAGACTGGCGGCTTGAAGTCTTCGTAGCAACCGTTAGCTACCTGTCTGCAGCTAACCTTCTCCATGGTTTCTGCAGGTCTTAAATATTCATACATTTGAGAATCCAAACATTTGATCTGAAAAATTCTTAAATGTACTTGGTTTTAAATTACATTTGGTCAAGTATTAAATTAGTTTGCGTTTTCATAAATTTACTTTTTTTGTTTGTTTTATTTGTTAGATGTAGACTTGCTGCATTGCCTGGATCAGTTATTTGTAGTTCTGTCTGAGAAATTCAACTCTGGCAAAACTACAAGCCCCATGGTACAGAGAAGCCGAAATCCTGTTTTAAAAAAAGACCTTTTAAACTTTGCTATAAACCTTTAAAGTAAGATAATGTTGGTGTAAAAACACTTAAATTACATGCCAGAAAACACCAATTTAAATGGATAAAATGCCCTTAACTTGAAAAAGGTAAATATAAGTTATTAGAAAAGCATGTTTTTATTGTTTTACATAATTCAACTAGGTCTTAAATCTAAACCAGAATAATTTGAAAAAGTTAAAATTTAACTAAATAAAACTTGGCCTGTTTTCTGTCCAACCATCAAAAACGTAAACATGTGGAGCTAAACTTTACTAGAAGCATCTGCTTCCGTCAGCTGAGACTAAGATTGATCTTCCCAGCAACATACACTGCAGGTGGGTTTAAGTTAAAATAATACGTAGAAAAGAACCTCATTCCTATGGTAAAGCACGATGGAGGATGTGTGACGCTGTGGGTCTGTTTTTGTTTTCAAAATACTTAAACTATAAAGACAATTAAGTTGATATACATTGGTATTAGTATGTGGAGAATGGATTTGAACAATGTGTCCCTAGAGCTTGAAGACGATGCATTGGCAGCCTCAGCATGTAGCCTGGATAATTAACTGTGGAAGTGATAGGCTAATTAATTCATGCTGGGTATCAAAACACTTTTCAGTCTAAGTACATAAAGTATTTTTCTCATTATCAGTCTCAAATCTATAAAATCAGAACCGAGTTGTTAGCAATAAAACCTATTTTGCAGATAGATCAATGAACTTTACTGTGAACAGAAAGACAAGCCGATCGCATTTTGGATCAAATCTGTTTGTAGACCCAGAGGGTTTGTTCAGAGGACTGAAAGGTAAGTAGAAAGGGACAAAATGGCACTGCCTGGGTAAGAAAAGTTGCGCTGGGTGCTAGTCATTTCATCGGTGATTAAAATCATTTTATAAATGATCTCAATAGTTGATATAAATACCAAACTAACGACAGAAATAAAACAGCATGCAAAGTATGAGGTTGCCAGATGGAGGAAGGAATGGAAGAAACAGCAGCATGTGTGTTTGAAATGAGGGTGAGACTTGGTGGCTAAATTAACTGGGAACTCTCTGGTTTTTAGATTTTATTTGAAACTTTTACTATTTTTGATTTCTTTTTTGTTGTGTTTTTAAAATGGAATTGCTTGTTGATTTTATTTGTTTATTAAACATTTTTGCCCTGTTTTAAATATCACAATGTTTTTTCCTCATATTTTAACCATTTTTATCTCCTCATTTTTCCCAGAATCGACCTTGTGTGTTTTTGTTGATTTGTTTTCTTGTGTTTATGAAATCTAAACTGTTTACTTCTCTGAAATGTAAGCGTTTTCATGTTTTTATGTATGACTCCGTATTAAAATCAAATTGTTCCCATTAATGCTTGGTTTGTTTGTTTTGTACCAGCAGATGCAGCGGCTAATGTGACTGGGAGGCCTCAGATCTACTACTGCCGCTCACCCAACATGGAGGACTTCACCTGCTGGTGGCTCCCAATGGACAACCTGACGGCCGGCGAGGAGGTCACCTACGTCTTCACATACTCCATAGAGTGCGTTCCAAATTTCTGCTGCAATCTCACCTAAACAGTGAAATGATACAACGGGTCAAACCCAGAGCAACATGAGCCTGTAACACATCCATGACAGGAGCCTCAGCTTAAAGCTCCTGTTTTCTCTGAAACTTGGAAACCAGCTGCAGATCTACAGCACTCAAGTTTCAGGGTCATGCTGTCGCTTAAATCCCATTTGATTTATCCTGCCGTGGTCCGGCGTGAAGCTTTTAGGACGTCGATATGTGAGAGCAAGGCTTTGAAATCCTGAAAGCTGTGGCATGTGGGCCCGGACGGTTGCCAGGCGTCCCGTGTGGCCTGGAGCGCGACGCAGAAAAACCTTGTCAGTAATCAGGACAAATTGGATTGTAGCTCTGCCCCCATATGGCGCGAGCGCTCCCAGACACATTGATTGTTGTCGTTCCGCTGCTGCCATGTTTCTGTGACAACAAATTCAAATCTGGGATTATCTGATTAAAAAATGACCAAAGCAGCTGGAAATGAATCAGCACTTTGGATTTGATTTGTAGCGTTTACACCTGTCAGTTTCACTCATTTCTACACCAAACATCGTTCTGTTAAACTCTTTTCAGGCTAATTTCATGAAAAACAAAATGCTGCTCTAGAAATTCTGTTTACAACGTTGTTAACATATCTAATTAAAGTCTACATGTTTTGATGCTGATTTGAATTAGAGGCATATTTGTCTTTTTGTATTTAAATCCATTCGATAAGCCCATGTTCAGAAAGTTAGTTTAGCCACAGGAACATTTTGATGGCGTCACTAACGCCTCTTTTAGACATCCACAGGTTTCCATTCGTGTGTGAACATGTTGGTGTCACGGCTGCGTCGCCCCTGCAGTCCTTTTCCATCCCACAGACAACCTCAGACTAATTAATCAGGATGGAGTAACATTAATCACTTGTAACGAGTTTACGCCGCCTCAGTCATACCAACAGAGAGCCGACAGAGAGAGGCATCCAACACAATTTAATCTTAATTTAATCAGCAACAGCTCTGTTCAAGCCTTCCGTTTCTACTTTTGTACCTGAAATGCAGCAAAAAGTTCAGGTTTCTTTAGTTGCTTCACCGATTTTGAGTGATCGTTGATTTGCTTCATGGCTTTTAATTTAGTTCATGGTTTTGGGGTCATAGTTTTTGGGTCGTTGTTTCCAGTTTGGTTCATGGTCTTTGGTTCATTCACAGTTTTTCGGTCAACAGTAGTTTCATGTTTTTTAGGTGATAGTTTCCGGGTGGTTCATGGTTTTTAGGTTTATGGTTCAATTATGGTTTAAGGGTCAAAGTCTTCCATCTTCATGGTTTTTGGTTATTTTTCAGTTATGGTTTCATGTTCCCTGGTCTGCCTTAAGGGTTTGGGGTCACATTTTTAGTTCTGCTAATAGTTCTTAAGGTTGTGGTCTGATGGATTTTAGTTCAATTTGCAGTTAAGGGTCGTGGTTTTTGGGTTTTTTTTCTTGTTT